>NW_025914071.1:0-16604 GCF_018835915.1 Vigna umbellata
TGTCCAAACACTTGAACAATTCTTTGTCATAGGTCATGTGGTTTGTGCATCCGCTTTCAATCAACCAAGATTCAATTGAACTGTTGCTAGAGAAACAAGTAGCAGCAAAGAGTTGGTCTTCATTTTCTTACGCATTTTGTGCATCACCTTTAGCTTGTTGGACATTTGCTTTGCAAATTACAGCTTCATGACCGATTCGATTGCACTTACTTCATGACCCATTTTTTCGCAATGTTGAGAAGGTGGATAATTTTTCTTTTTACCCCTACCTTTATTTTTATTAAATACACCATTTTCATACTTGCTGGTTAGAACCTTTTGAAAATTTTCTTTTCATTGGTTCCGACATCATAATGCTTGACAAGAAGTACACCTTCAACCACACGATCTTCTCTCATTAGCCTTCGTTATTTTTGGGCTTGCAAAGCGCGTAACACCTTTGCCAAAGTAATCTTGGATAGATTCTTTGTGTCCCCCAATGAGGCAATAGACACTTCGTACCTTTCTAGCATTGTCACAAGGATTTTCTCGATAATTTTGGAGCTCAGAAAGTCGCTGCCCAACAACTTTATTTTGTTGGAATGCCCAATAATGTGTTCGAGTACTCCTTGATTGTCTCTAATTCTTTCATCCTTTGCAACTCAAATTCCCTCCTTAGGTTCAACACTTGCATGTTTCTTATTCTGTCATCTCCTTCATATTCTTCCTTCAAAAAATCCCAAATTTTTTTGGGTGATTTAAGAGTCATAATTCTAGTGAAGATCAATGTCGTAACATCAGAAAACAAGGACAACTTTTCCTTTGTCTTCTTTGTTTTTTTTCCTTATGATTTTTTATTTAGGCCATGGTAGGACTCTCCGACAACGGTTGGACAAAGTAATCCTCTTCCACAGCTTCCCATAAATCCAGTCCCTCTAGATAGAACTACATTTTTACAACCCACATATCATAGTCTTCCATGTTAAAGATGGGAAGTGTTACTGGAAACGAAGTTGACTCTCCTTCCATTCTAGGTCCTTTAAGAAAAAAGGACTATAGATACCAATTGTTGGTATTAGAGAATTAAAACAAATAAATATTGATTCGGAGTATCTTTTCTTATTAAATGCAACTTAATTTAAATACATTCAGAAATAACTAACTAAAAGATTTTATTCTAGCATTACTAATGACTTAGCTAAAAAATAGGAAATAACGAACCCAATTGACTAATTTAAGAAAAAATGAAATTTTTCTAAAATCATGCCACTAACAAGACAATTTTCAACATACCCTTAATTAAATTATATTAAAAACCCTAATTGTCTAATCTCCATCATTCTTCCGCTTTCTTCTTTCACAAGTATATCATTGCACCTCCCCTATCTTTAATATTGTGCGGGCTGTGTTTTGGGTTGTGTTTGATTGGTGGCTGTAGAGGTATTGTGCGGAGCTAGGATTTGGATTGTTTCTGATTGATGGTTGTACGGGGTTGGGATTTAGATTGTCTTTGATTGGTGACTTTGGTGCTGTGTGGTGTTGGGGTTTGGGTTGTATCAACAGGTGGTTGTAGATGTGTTGTTCTGGGAGGTTAATGTTGTCTAAGATACCAGAGTTATGATCCATGGTTCAAGTGAGAATGATCTAATCAACAAAGAGCGCGTGATTTCAGAAATTTGATTTGTTAGAATTTGCAATGCTTGATGAATTAATTAGTTTGTGATTTGTAAAGAAGTGCAATACAAGATGGAAGAGTCATTCTTGATTTTGGCTTAGGTGTTCCCTTTAAGCACCTTTCCTCTTCTTCCATTTTTTCCAAATTTGTTTTCCAGAAAAAAAAAGATATAAACAATTCTTCTCTTTAATGAATTTAATATATATTTTTAATTTAAAAAAAGTTATAAAAAATCAAAACAAGAATAAGAAGAAGTAAGTCCAAGTCATGTATTTATAAAAAAAATTATAAATACATCTAGAAAACCTAATTCATAAGGTATTTTTTAGAGCTATCAAAATGGGTCACAACCTGAGGGCCGACCCGGTCCACCACGGGTTTGAGCCGGGTTGGGTTTGAAAAAATTATATTTTTTTTATGCAGGTCAGATTTCAACCTGGCTCATTTAAACCCGGCTTATGCGGGTTGAACCCGTGGTAGGCCTGGTTGGCCCATCAACCCACCTACCTAATTTTATTTTATTAAATTTTAATTTTAATTTTATAAAAAAATATTTATTATTTTATTTATGTTTGAAAAAATTATTTAAGTTCCTTATTTTCAAAATTTATTAAACACCCATGTTGGGAGTGAAATTTGGGAGTAAAATTTGTTTATATTTGAATTATAGAAAGTTTGTAATTTTTTTTATTTAAATAAAATTGTAATTAAGTGAGTTAGTGAGCCAACTCGTTTACCCACCAACCCGTGGTGGGTCGGGCCGGGTTCGAATTTTTCTGGCTCGCTAATAAATGAGCTGGATTGGGTTGGCTCACTAAGTGACCAACCCGTGGTGGGCCGGGTCGGGTCAGGCCGGGTGGCCCGTTTTGACAACTCTAATATTTTTGATTTGAAAATACATGTTGGAAATTTGTTTCGGAATTTATTTTTATATTTTAGAATATTATTTTGGAAAGTATTTTCGACGAAAATATCTTTCAAAAGAAAAAAAATTCAAGTAGTATTTTGATTTTTTTTTTATATTTGGGAATATGTATTTTGAAAAGCATATATGTGCAACTGAAGCTTTATCTGCTTACAAGCATATAGTGAAGGAGAATTTATCTCCACTATGTTTGAAGAATTTTGTAGAAATTAAGGTAAGGTAATAAGCAAAATGGAGTTATTGAAAGAAAAATCAAAACCATAGTTCGTTATATATTGATTGAAAGACATGTTTCCAAAATATTTTGGTCTGAATCAACAAAATGGTATGTTCATGTTCTCAATAGAAATCCTATAATAACAATGTAGGACAAAACTTCTAAAGAATGGAGTGAAACCATGTGTTGATTATTTTTGGGTATTTAGATGTCTAGTTGATGTTCATACGCCAGACTAGTAGCAGATCAAGTTGGATGACAAGAGTAAGAGATGTGTCCTTCTTAGGGTTAGTGATGTATTAAAGACATACAAATTATTTGATCTAGTTAATAAAAAAATTATAATCATCATAAATGTAATATTTGAAGAATAGAAAATTTGGAATTTGAAGTAGAATGAAGAAGAAAATTAATAAGATATTTTATATTGGGGAAAACGAAGACTATTGAGTGACACCAACGAACAACCTAAAGATAATGAAGTAGAAAATGCGGAGCAACAATAAATAAAGATGCCAAATGCAAAAAATGTTGGAACAAACTTCAAACAATTTGAAGCCTACATTGAGCCTTATATTCCAGCACTTGAGATTCCAATTGAAGGGAGAGCTCGGAGGTGCAAGATAGAACCAATTTGGATGGTTGATTATGAAAAAGGATAAGGCTTATACAATGATGATAACGTAAATGTAATGCTAGTAATTGAAGATGGTATAATAACATTCAAAGAGGCTCGCAAAAGTAAGAAGTGGAAAGATGTAGTAATGAAATAAATGAAGTCAATAGAAAAGAACAAAACATGGGAGTTAATTGGCTTGCCAACAAGAGTAAAGCCGATAAGAGTAAAAAGGATATTCAAAACTAAACTCAAAGAAAATGGAAAAATCGACAAATTTAAAGCAAGACTAGTAGCAAAAAGATATGTACAACAACATAAAGTGGACTACATAGAAGTATTTGAACCAGTTGCCAAACTTGATACCATGGGCATAATACTTTCAATGGTTGCACAATATGGTTGGAGTATTTTCTAGTCAGATGTGAATAGTGTCTTTTTGCATGGAAAACTCAAAGATGAAATACATGTGCAACAACAAGTTGGTATTGTGAAGATAAATAAATAAGAGAAGGTGTACAGGTAGAAATCCATTGTATGTGATAGACGGGCCCAAGCCCAATTATCTTAGTGTAGTATTTCTTTTATTTTTATTAAAGCATGTGTAAAAGGTGTTAGGTATGTGATAGATAGGAGGGACTGTTAGTCTTATATATAGACATGCTACCACCTCTTGTAAGACACTTTGGGAATATTGAATTGCATTTATGTAGAGATGACTCCAGAACCAATTCACCCTTGAAAGTCAAGGCCGGAGAATCCAATGATTCTCCCCGGCCACCTTCCATTTACCACCTTACCATTCTATTTCATTTCCCATCAGATTTCACTTCTACACACAACCATTATTCTCACCAATCCGCTTGTGGCACGTCCCGCTTCATCCACATCTTCACGTTGTCCTTACAACACGTCTTCATTCACACTCAGTCTCGAAACCTCTTTCGAGCGTCACATTTCATTCGCGTAGCACCACATCTTGAGATATCCCTTGACCCAAACCCTATTTCCACTCTCTCTCCCCGACGACCGCCATTTTTGGTTTCACCCTCACCAAATCTCGACTCCATCTCGAATCCAAACCAAGGACAACCTCTTCCATCAGGTTTGTCTTCCACGAGAGCGCCTCCTCCATCAACCATTTTCCTCACAAATCCACCATCACAGCATCAAACCGTAAGCCTTTCTTCTACCTTTCAAACTCACTCGTGCAGACCTAACCCTCATCTGCTAGGGTTTACTCGAACCTTTCCCTTCTATGCCTCTTGACCGATTAGATCCTTGTTTACCTTCATCTCTATCGGTTAAATGCCTCGTCTCAGTGATTTCATTGATTGAAACTTTATTCTAGCACCATTTCACCTTCGATCTATGTTCTCCACCGATTAAACCCTCTCCTACCTCCATCCCTAAAGTTTCCACCGAACAAACCTCCAAACCTCCAAACCTAGGGTTCTTAGTTCTTCAGCTATTTCCACTGCCTCATTTGCTTCCTCTGCTTCTTTCCGCTGTGCATCAATGTCAAGGATGCCTCGAGGAGTCGAAATCGCTCAAGTTCCGTCTTCTCCTCGGAGCGTCGTCCATCAGTATGGTAAGTATTCAGTAACTTATATTGATGGATGAGTCAACTATTAAACCTACTTCGAATGTTGGTGTCAATGACAAAGAGGACTACATAACTCAGAATGAAGTTGAAAATGATAAGGAAAATGTTCAACTTAATAACAAAAAGGATAAGTCAACAACTTCTGATTCTTGAAAATATTTTCATAGGACTGGGGGTTGGTGATGATGGAAAGAGAGGGCAAGTTGTAACGGGTGCAACCAGAAATACATAATGGGTAGTAAAAAAGATATGGCATCCCCATTTGAAACTTCACATTAAAAATGTAGTAAAAATAAATGTGAAGCTGTGAGGTAAATGATTCTGGACGAGCACGAAAAGTTGAAAGCCAGAAAATAAGTTAAATGGTTTCCTATAAGATATGTGTAAATTTAATTATTCAGCCCGACAACTAGAGCCATAATATATTTCAATCAATTTCAGTTTGCTTTCATGTAAATTTCCATGCATATTAGATTTTATGACAAAATAAAAGAATCAAAACTTATGGACCAACTCATCAATCCGACAATCCACAGTCGAGTTGCAATTTTTAATCCATTTTCAATTGACAGGTCAGTCCGACTCGACCCATTTTAAGTGAGTTTATATCGACTCAAATTTAAACAAGTCCAATTAACTCATTTTGCCACCCGTAATTCATGCCCAAACCTATAGAATCTCAATGGTATTGGCTCAAAAGAATATTTAGATACTTGAAAAGGACCACTCACTTGACATATATTACAATAAAGGGGAAACAAACACAAATATAATTGTTTATACAGGTAATAGTTTTGTTGGAGACAGGAAAAATTCTTATGAATGTTTATTTTTCTTAGGGTCTTGAACACTTTCATAATCCTCTAAGAAGCAATAAAGGGGAAACAAACACAAATATAATTGTTTATACAGGTAATAGTTTTGTTGGAGACAGGAAAAATTCTTATGAATGTTTATTTTTCTTAGGGTCTTAATGATAACATTGAAGTTGAGCATATAATCACTGTATCTGTGCATGTCAATGCATTTAGATTGAAAAGGGAATAAAGAATCTTGATTTTAAAGAATAAAAAAATACTGTGGTTTTATGTGATAATTATTTAACCATCGAATTATCTAAAAATTCAACGTATCATAGAAGAACTAAATACACTGATGTTAAATTATATCTTTTTAGGATACCTTGTTAAGGATGAAAACATTAAATTGAGTTACTGCAACATTCAAAATTAAGTGACTGATATAATAATAAGTTGTCTATATTTCATGTCATTTCATTTTTTTTATTATCAATTTAATATAATCTTCTCATAAATGGGCACATAGACAGATGGAGTAAGAAACATAACAGTGTAAGACAGCGGGACTCTTGTCCGTGAGTAGCAGAAGATGGAGTCTCTGAAAGCAGCTATTCCAGAAAGCCTGAAGCGAGCGATAGGGGATAGCAATGTTGAAGATCTTCAAAGCACGTGCACTTTTCTTCATCGCTTCTTTCTCCACTTCGACCCATTTCACCAGGTAAACCACCTAAATCTTCTCTATTCCCAACCAATAATCCCTAATTTCTTGTTCCCACGTATTGCTGTGATTCCAGATTATCGCTCAACTGGCTGATCCAAAGTATGGTCTGTGCGGTAAGAGTAAGGAAGATGCCTTGAAATCCAAGCAGCTTNAAAAAAATTATAAATACATCTAGAAAACCTAATTCATAAGGTATTTTTTAGAGCTATCAAAATGGGTCACAACCTGAGGGCCGACCCGGTCCACCACGGGTTTGAGCCGGGTTGGGTTTGAAAAAATTATATTTTTTTTATGCAGGTCAGATTTCAACCTGGCTCATTTAAACCCGGCTTATGCGGGTTGAACCCGTGGTAGGCCTGGTTGGCCCATCAACCCACCTACCTAATTTTATTTTATTAAAATTTAATTTTAATTTTATAAAAAAATATTTATTATTTTATTTATGTTTGAAAAAATTATTTAAGTTCCTTATTTTCAAAATTTATTAAACACCCATGTTGGGAGTGAAATTTGGGAGTAAAATTTGTTTATATTTGAATTATAGAAAGTTTGTAATTTTTTTTATTTAAATAAAATTGTAATTAAGTGAGTTAGTGAGCCAACTCGTTTACCCACCAACCCGTGGTGGGTCGGGCCGGGTTCGAATTTTTCTGGCTCGCTAATAAATGAGCTGGATTGGGTTGGCTCACTAAGTGACCAACCCGTGGTGGGCCGGGTCGGGTCAGGCCGGGTGGCCCGTTTTGACAACTCTAATATTTTTGATTTGAAAATACATGTTGGAAATTTGTTTCGGAATTTATTTTTATATTTTAGAATATTATTTTGGAAAGTATTTTCGACGAAAATATCTTTCAAAAGAAAAAAAATTCAAGTAGTATTTTGATTTTTTTTTTATATTTGGGAATATGTATTTTGAAAAGCATATATGTGCAACTGAAGCTTTATCTGCTTACAAGCATATAGTGAAGGAGAATTTATCTCCACTATGTTTGAAGAATTTTGTAGAAATTAAGGTAAGGTAATAAGCAAAATGGAGTTATTGAAAGAAAAATCAAAACCATAGTTCGTTATATATTGATTGAAAGACATGTTTCCAAAATATTTTGGTCTGAATCAACAAAATGGTATGTTCATGTTCTCAATAGAAATCCTATAATAACAATGTAGGACAAAACTTCTAAAGAATGGAGTGAAACCATGTGTTGATTATTTTTGGGTATTTAGATGTCTAGTTGATGTTCATACGCCAGACTAGTAGCAGATCAAGTTGGATGACAAGAGTAAGAGATGTGTCCTTCTTAGGGTTAGTGATGTATTAAAGACATACAAATTATTTGATCTAGTTAATAAAAAAATTATAATCATCATAAATGTAATATTTGAAGAATAGAAAATTTGGAATTTGAAGTAGAATGAAGAAGAAAATTAATAAGATATTTTATATTGGGGAAAACGAAGACTATTGAGTGACACCAACGAACAACCTAAAGATAATGAAGTAGAAAATGCGGAGCAACAATAAATAAAGATGCCAAATGCAAAAAATGTTGGAACAAACTTCAAACAATTTGAAGCCTACATTGAGCCTTATATTCCAGCACTTGAGATTCCAATTGAAGGGAGAGCTCGGAGGTGCAAGATAGAACCAATTTGGATGGTTGATTATGAAAAAGGATAAGGCTTATACAATGATGATAACGTAAATGTAATGCTAGTAATTGAAGATGGTATAATAACATTCAAAGAGGCTCGCAAAAGTAAGAAGTGGAAAGATGTAGTAATGAAATAAATGAAGTCAATAGAAAAGAACAAAACATGGGAGTTAATTGGCTTGCCAACAAGAGTAAAGCCGATAAGAGTAAAAAGGATATTCAAAACTAAACTCAAAGAAAATGGAAAAATCGACAAATTTAAAGCAAGACTAGTAGCAAAAAGATATGTACAACAACATAAAGTGGACTACATAGAAGTATTTGAACCAGTTGCCAAACTTGATACCATGGGCATAATACTTTCAATGGTTGCACAATATGGTTGGAGTATTTTCTAGTCAGATGTGAATAGTGTCTTTTTGCATGGAAAACTCAAAGATGAAATACATGTGCAACAACAAGTTGGTATTGTGAAGATAAATAAATAAGAGAAGGTGTACAGGTAGAAATCCNTTGGTATTAGAGAATTAAAACAAATAAATATTGATTAGGAGTATCTTTTCTTATTAAATGCAACTTAATTTAAATACATTCAGAAATAACTAACTAAAAGATTTTATTCTAGCATTACTAATGACTTAGCTAAAAAATAGGAAATAACGAACCCAATTGACTAATTTAAGAAAAAATGAAATTTTTCTAAAATCATGCCACTAACAAGACAATTTTCAACATACCCTTAATTAAATTATATTAAAAACCCTAATTGTCTAATCTCCATCATTCTTCCGCTTTCTTCTTTCACAAATATATCATTGCACCTCCCCTATCTTTAATATTGTGCGGGCTGTGTTTTGGGTTGTGTTTGATTGGTGGCTGTAGAGGTATTGTGCGGAGCTAGGATTTGGATTGTTTCTGATTGATGGTTGTACGGGGTTGGGATTTAGATTGTCTTTGATTGGTGACTTTGGTGATGTGTGGTGTTGGGGTTTGGGTTGTATCAACAGGTGGTTGTAGATGTGTTGTTCTGGGAGGTTAATGTTGTCTAAGATACCAGAGTTATGATCCATGGTTCAAGTGAGAATGATCTAATCAACAAAGAGCGCGTGATTTCAGAAATTTGATTTGTTAGAATTTGCAATGCTTGATGAATTAATTAGTTTGTGATTTGTAAAGAAGTGCAATACAAGATGGAAGAGTCATTCTTGATTTTGGCTTAGGTGTTCCCTTTAAGCACCTTTCCTCTTCTTCCATTTTTTCCAAATTTGTTTTCCAGAAAAAAAAAGATATAAACAATTCTTCTCTTTAATGAATTTAATATATATTTTTAATTTAAAAAAAGTTATAAAAAATCAAAACAAGAATAAGAAGAAGTAAGTCCAAGTCATGTATTTATAAAAAAAATTATAAATACATCTAGAAAACCTAATTCATAAGGTATTTTTTAGAGCTATCAAAATGGGTCACAACCTGAGGGCCGACCCGGTCCACCACGGGTTTGAGCCGGGTTGGGTTTGAAAAAATTATATTTTTTTTATGCAGGTCAGATTTCAACCTGGCTCATTTAAACCCGGCTTATGCGGGTTGAACCCGTGGTAGGCCTGGTTGGCCCATCAACCCACCTACCTAATTTTATTTTATTAAATTTTAATTTTAATTTTATAAAAAAATATTTATTATTTTATTTATGTTTGAAAAAATTATTTAAGTTCCTTATTTTCAAAATTTATTAAACACCCATGTTGGGAGTGAAATTTGGGAGTAAAATTTGTTTATATTTGAATTATAGAAAGTTTGTAATTTTTTTTATTTAAATAAAATTGTAATTAAGTGAGTTAGTGAGCCAACTCGTTTACCCACCAACCCGTGGTGGGTCGGGCCGGGTTCGAATTTTTCTGGCTCGCTAATAAATGAGCTGGATTGGGTTGGCTCACTAAGTGACCAACCCGTGGTGGGCCGGGTCGGGTCAGGCCGGGTGGCCCGTTTTGACAACTCTAATATTTTTGATTTGAAAATACATGTTGGAAATTTGTTTCGGAATTTATTTTTATATTTTAGAATATTATTTTGGAAAGTATTTTCGACGAAAATATCTTTCAAAAGAAAAAAAATTCAAGTAGTATTTTGATTTTTTTTTTATATTTGGGAATATGTATTTTGAAAAGCATATATGTGCAACTGAAGCTTTATCTGCTTACAAGCATATAGTGAAGGAGAATTTATCTCCACTATGTTTGAAGAATTTTGTAGAAATTAAGGTAAGGTAATAAGCAAAATGGAGTTATTGAAAGAAAAATCAAAACCATAGTTCGTTATATATTGATTGAAAGACATGTTTCCAAAATATTTTGGTCTGAATCAACAAAATGGTATGTTCATGTTCTCAATAGAAATCCTATAATAACAATGTAGGACAAAACTTCTAAAGAATGGAGTGAAACCATGTGTTGATTATTTTTGGGTATTTAGATGTCTAGTTGATGTTCATACGCCAGACTAGTAGCAGATCAAGTTGGATGACAAGAGTAAGAGATGTGTCCTTCTTAGGGTTAGTGATGTATTAAAGACATACAAATTATTTGATCTAGTTAATAAAAAAATTATAATCATCATAAATGTAATATTTGAAGAATAGAAAATTTGGAATTTGAAGTAGAATGAAGAAGAAAATTAATAAGATATTTTATATTGGGGAAAACGAAGACTATTGAGTGACACCAACGAACAACCTAAAGATAATGAAGTAGAAAATGCGGAGCAACAATAAATAAAGATGCCAAATGCAAAAAATGTTGGAACAAACTTCAAACAATTTGAAGCCTACATTGAGCCTTATATTCCAGCACTTGAGATTCCAATTGAAGGGAGAGCTCGGAGGTGCAAGATAGAACCAATTTGGATGGTTGATTATGAAAAAGGATAAGGCTTATACAATGATGATAACGTAAATGTAATGCTAGTAATTGAAGATGGTATAATAACATTCAAAGAGGCTCGCAAAAGTAAGAAGTGGAAAGATGTAGTAATGAAATAAATGAAGTCAATAGAAAAGAACAAAACATGGGAGTTAATTGGCTTGCCAACAAGAGTAAAGCCGATAAGAGTAAAAAGGATATTCAAAACTAAACTCAAAGAAAATGGAAAAATCGACAAATTTAAAGCAAGACTAGTAGCAAAAAGATATGTACAACAACATAAAGTGGACTACATAGAAGTATTTGAACCAGTTGCCAAACTTGATACCATGGGCATAATACTTTCAATGGTTGCACAATATGGTTGGAGTATTTTCTAGTCAGATGTGAATAGTGTCTTTTTGCATGGAAAACTCAAAGATGAAATACATGTGCAACAACAAGTTGGTATTGTGAAGATAAATAAATAAGAGAAGGTGTACAGGTAGAAATCCATTGTATGTGATAGACGGGCCCAAGCCCAATTATCTTAGTGTAGTATTTCTTTTATTTTTATTAAAGCATGTGTAAAAGGTGTTAGGTATGTGATAGATAGGAGGGACTGTTAGTCTTATATATAGACATGCTACCACCTCTTGTAAGACACTTTGGGAATATTGAATTGCATTTATGTAGAGATGACTCCAGAACCAATTCACCCTTGAAAGTCAAGGCCGGAGAATCCAATGATTCTCCCCGGCCACCTTCCATTTACCACCTTACCATTCTATTTCATTTCCCATCAGATTTCACTTCTACACACAACCATTATTCTCACCAATCCGCTTGTGGCACGTCCCGCTTCATCCACATCTTCACGTTGTCCTTACAACACGTCTTCATTCACACTCAGTCTCGAAACCTCTTTCGAGCGTCACATTTCATTCGCGTAGCACCACATCTTGAGATATCCCTTGACCCAAACCCTATTTCCACTCTCTCTCCCCGACGACCGCCATTTTTGGTTTCACCCTCACCAAATCTCGACTCCATCTCGAATCCAAACCAAGGACAACCTCTTCCATCAGGTTTGTCTTCCACGAGAGCGCCTCCTCCATCAACCATTTTCCTCACAAATCCACCATCACAGCATCAAACCGTAAGCCTTTCTTCTACCTTTCAAACTCACTCGTGCAGACCTAACCCTCATCTGCTAGGGTTTACTCGAACCTTTCCCTTCTATGCCTCTTGACCGATTAGATCCTTGTTTACCTTCATCTCTATCGGTTAAATGCCTCGTCTCAGTGATTTCATTGATTGAAACTTTATTCTAGCACCATTTCACCTTCGATCTATGTTCTCCACCGATTAAACCCTCTCCTACCTCCATCCCTAAAGTTTCCACCGAACAAACCTCCAAACCTCCAAACCTAGGGTTCTTAGTTCTTCAGCTATTTCCACTGCCTCATTTGCTTCCTCTGCTTCTTTCCGCTGTGCATCAATGTCAAGGATGCCTCGAGGAGTCGAAATCGCTCAAGTTCCGTCTTCTCCTCGGAGCGTCGTCCATCAGTATGGTAAGTATTCAGTAACTTATATTGATGGATGAGTCAACTATTAAACCTACTTCGAATGTTGGTGTCAATGACAAAGAGGACTACATAACTCAGAATGAAGTTGAAAATGATAAGGAAAATGTTCAACTTAATAACAAAAAGGATAAGTCAACAACTTCTGATTCTTGAAAATATTTTCATAGGACTGGGGGTTGGTGATGATGGAAAGAGAGGGCAAGTTGTAACGGGTGCAACCAGAAATACATAATGGGTAGTAAAAAAGATATGGCATCCCCATTTGAAACTTCACATTAAAAATGTAGTAAAAATAAATGTGAAGCTGTGAGGTAAATGATTCTGGACGAGCACGAAAAGTTGAAAGCCAGAAAATAAGTTAAATGGTTTCCTATAAGATATGTGTAAATTTAATTATTCAGCCCGACAACTAGAGCCATAATATATTTCAATCAATTTCAGTTTGCTTTCATGTAAATTTCCATGCATATTAGATTTTATGACAAAATAAAAGAATCAAAACTTATGGACCAACTCATCAATCCGACAATCCACAGTCGAGTTGCAATTTTTAATCCATTTTCAATTGACAGGTCAGTCCGACTCGACCCATTTTAAGTGAGTTTATATCGACTCAAATTTAAACAAGTCCAATTAACTCATTTTGCCACCCGTAATTCATGCCCAAACCTATAGAATCTCAATGGTATTGGCTCAAAAGAATATTTAGATACTTGAAAAGGACCACTCACTTGACATATATTACAATAAAGGGGAAACAAACACAAATATAATTGTTTATACAGGTAATAGTTTTGTTGGAGACAGGAAAAATTCTTATGAATGTTTATTTTTCTTAGGGTCTTGAACACTTTCATAATCCTCTAAGAAGCAATAAAGGGGAAACAAACACAAATATAATTGTTTATACAGGTAATAGTTTTGTTGGAGACAGGAAAAATTCTTATGAATGTTTATTTTTCTTAGGGTCTTAATGATAACATTGAAGTTGAGCATATAATCACTGTATCTGTGCATGTCAATGCATTTAGATTGAAAAGGGAATAAAGAATCTTGATTTTAAAGAATAAAAAAATACTGTGGTTTTATGTGATAATTATTTAACCATCGAATTATCTAAAAATTCAACGTATCATAGAAGAACTAAATACACTGATGTTAAATTATATCTTTTTAGGATACCTTGTTAAGGATGAAAACATTAAATTGAGTTACTGCAACATTCAAAATTAAGTGACTGATATAATAATAAGTTGTCTATATTTCATGTCATTTCATTTTTTTTATTATCAATTTAATATAATCTTCTCATAAATGGGCACATAGACAGATGGAGTAAGAAACATAACAGTGTAAGACAGCGGGACTCTTGTCCGTGAGTAGCAGAAGATGGAGTCTCTGAAAGCAGCTATTCCAGAAAGCCTGAAGCGAGCGATAGGGGATAGCAATGTTGAAGATCTTCAAAGCACGTGCACTTTTCTTCATCGCTTCTTTCTCCACTTCGACCCATTTCACCAGGTAAACCACCTAAATCTTCTCTATTCCCAACCAATAATCCCTAATTTCTTGTTCCCACGTATTGCTGTGATTCCAGATTATCGCTCAACTGGCTGATCCAAAGTATGGTCTGTGCGGTAAGAGTAAGGAAGATGCCTTGAAATCCAAGCAGCTTGGTAATGAATGCTTCTCCAACGCAGATTATGCCAAGGCCTTGGACTGCTATACTCAGGTTTCCTCGTCTTTTGAAATTTATATTTTCCTTCAACTGTTCTCTCTCATGTAGGTGATTGGAACGTGCCGTTCTTTCATAGTCAAACACCTTTAATGAATTGGACTGCTTTAATGAATCAGTTCTTTACTTGACCCCTTTAGTAAACAAGTTCAGAACAGTTCGGAACTAGTGTGGATATTTTTGTTAGTTTGTAAAATCCGCTTCTGAAGTGCATTATGCAGTTGTTCTTTACTTCTACTTTTCAAAACATACACCTGTACATGATAGCATACACACATACCGGACTTGGGCAACTATAGGAGCTTTTGCTACCGCACATTGTTCATGGCAGCATCTCAAATAGCATTGTCAGAGATGATAACGGAACTACTAGTACCTGCAAGCAAGTTATTGTCCCGAAGTCATAAATTAAAAAACAAAAAGCATNAGTAAAGCCGATAAGAGTAAAAAGGATATTCAAAACTAAACTCAAAGAAAATGGAAAAATCGACAAATTTAAAGCAAGACTAGTAGCAAAAAGATATGTACAACAACATAAAGTGGACTACATAGAAGTATTTGAACCAGTTGCCAAACTTGATACCATGGGCATAATACTTTCAATGGTTGCACAATATGGTTGGAGTATTTTCTAGTCAGATGTGAATAGTGTCTTTTTGCATGGAAAACTCAAAGATGAAATACATGTGCAACAACAAGTTGGTATTGTGAAGATAAATAAATAAGAGAAGGTGTACAGGTAGAAATCCATTGTATGTGATAGACGGGCCCAAGCCCAATTATCTTAGTGTAGTATTTCTTTTATTTTTATTAAAGCATGTGTAAAAGGTGTTAGGTATGTGATAGATAGGAGGGACTGTTAGTCTTATATATAGACATGCTACCACCTCTTGTAAGACACTTTGGGAATATTGAATTGCATTTATGTAGAGATGACTCCAGAACCAATTCACCCTTGAAAGTCAAGGCCGGAGAATCCAATGATTCTCCCCGGCCACCTTCCATTTACCACCTTACCATTCTATTTCATTTCCCATCAGATTTCACTTCTACACACAACCATTATTCTCACCAATCCGCTTGTGGCACGTCCCGCTTCATCCACATCTTCACGTTGTCCTTACAACACGTCTTCATTCACACTCAGTCTCGAAACCTCTTTCGAGCGTCACATTTCATTCGCGTAGCACCACATCTTGAGATATCCCTTGACCCAAACCCTATTTCCACTCTCTCTCCCCGACGACCGCCATTTTTGGTTTCACCCTCACCAAATCTCGACTCCATCTCGAATCCAAACCAAGGACAACCTCTTCAATCAGGTTTGTCTTCCACGAGAGCGCCTCCTCCATCAACCATTTTCCTCACAAATCCACCATCACAGCATCAAACCGTAAGCCTTTCTTCTACCTTTCAAACTCACTCGTGCAGACCTAACCCTCATCTGCTAGGGTTTACTCGAACCTTTCCCTTCTATGCCTCTTGACCGATTAGATCCTTGTTTACCTTCATCTCTATCGGTTAAATGCCTCGTCTCAGTGATTTCATTGATTGAAACTTTATTCTAGCACCATTTCACCTTCGATCTATGTTCTCCACCGATTAAACCCTCTCCTACCTCCATCCCTAAAGTTTCCACCGAACAAACCTCCAAACCTCCAAACCTAGGGTTCTTAGTTCTTCAGCTATTTCCACTGCCTCATTTGCTTCCTCTGCTTCTTTCCGCTGTGCATCAATGTCAAGGATGCCTCGAGGAGTCGAAATCGCTCAAGTTCCGTCTTCTCCTCGGAGCGTCGTCCATCAGTATGGTAAGTATTCAGTAACTTATATTGATGGATGAGTCAACTATTAAACCTACTTCGAATGTTGGTGTCAATGACAAAGAGGACTACATAACTCAGAATGAAGTTGAAAATGATAAGGAAAATGTTCAACTTAATAACAAAAAGGATAAGTCAACAACTTCTGATTCTTGAAAATATTTTCATAGGACTGGGGGTTGGTGATGATGGAAAGAGAGGGCAAGTTGTAACGGGTGCAACCAGAAATACATAATGGGTAGTAAAAAAGATATGGCATCCCCATTTGAAACTTCACATTAAAAATGTAGTAAAAATAAATGTGAAGCTGTGAGGTAAATGATTCTGGACGAGCACGAAAAGTTGAAAGCCAGAAAATAAGTTAAATGGTTTCCTATA
>NW_025914076.1:0-13104 GCF_018835915.1 Vigna umbellata
TTAGATTAGTTTAGTTGCTCATAAACGGCTCATCGATATCTTTAATCAAATATCTTTGATTATTATATCGTATGCTGAACTATTGGTCCAATAATAACTTAAACTGATAAAGGGAATGAACCAAACTATGAGTGTTAACCGTTCGGTCTATACTATACCATACAAAATCAAAAGTAGATTAACTTAGTAAATTAACTTAATCCACTTATTTATAATAATACAATTAGAATGTTTAACTATTTCATTAAACATTACACTTAAAAAGTAATGTTATAAAAATAGTGAGTAAAAAAAAAACTAACTTATAAAATGAGATAAAAAAATAAATCCATCATTCAAAAAATATTGAACAATATTCTAGTCTTAGAAAAACAAAGTGTTAACTCAAATAATTAAGAACAGTAAATAATTAAATAAAAAAATGATGAAAATTTTTATAAAGAATTATTCCTTATAGAATTTGACACGAATCTATTTAACATCCGGATTATAATTTAATTTGACGTATATTCTGTTATATATATATATATATATAATGTTATTGAGAATCAACTCTCTTCACTTTCAACTGTTTTTAACCGTATTTTGGCGGTGACCACTGTTGAAAAGACGAATATTTTCCCTTCATAGTCTAATGCAAAGTGCAATTTCATCTTTTCCTATTTATCCAACTAGATTTTCCTTTGTTTCTTCACATAGCAACGAGGATCTCAATGGACCTCTTTCTTGCATTTTCCCACATATCAATAAATACACATAAGGATAACTCCTGCAAGTTCACGCAGATACAAACAGAGTTGAAGTGTCTTACAAAAAATTTGAGAGTAAATACTCTTCTTCTCTTTGGTCCATGTAAGGTTTGAAAGCACATAATTATAAAAATTCAGGAAGAGTCAATTGATCCCAATGATTTACATAGAATATACATGTTATGTTACTAGAGAGCCAAAAAGTCAATTTCCAATTGATATTGTTTTTTGAAATTGGACTGCATATATAACTTCATCAATGCTCACAAACCTCTTTAGTTGTTCCATACTTGACATGACACATATAGCAATATTTATGCCTATTTAGGTATATGCTAATAGATCGAAAAAAAGTTCACCCTTTCAATAGTCATCATCACAATCATGGTCACGAAATAACAAACCGAAACTTGCATAGAAACCCCAATTTCTATAAATGGTTCACTGCAAACCCCGAGCACAAAAAAAAAAAAAACCTTCAAATAATGGAGTCTCCCCACAAGATCATAAAATATGTTTATAATCCCTCAAACAAAGCTAAACACAAATGTTCTCAAATGAGAAACTAAGAGATGAGAAACTAAANGCCAAAAAGTCAATTTCCAATTGATATTGTTTTTTGAAATTGGACTGCATATATAACTTCATCAATGCTCACAAACCTCTTTAGCTGTTCCATACTTGACATGACACATATAGCAATATTTATGCCTATTTAGGTATATGCTAATAGATCGAAAAAAAGTTCACCCTTTCAATAGTCATCATCACAATCATGGTCACGAAATAACAAACCGAAACTTGCATAGAAACCCCAATTTCTATAAATGGTTCACTGCAAACCCCGAGCACAAAAAAAAAAAAAAAACCTTCAAATAATGGAGTCTCCCCACAAGATCATAAAATATGTTTATAATCCCTCAAACAAAGCTAAACACAAATGTTCTCAAATGAGAAACTAAGAGATGAGAAACTAAGAGATGAGAAAACTAAAATAGAGTAACTAAGAATCCAATAAATTTCGCACCAAACCACTTTTCACCAATCCAACAACTGAGAATGAAGAAATGTCTAGGACTGAACTTTTTCTTAAAATATCAACTCGAACCAAATAAGAGTCAATCTTTTATTGAAGCTGTCTAGTGACACATCTAAAAACACTTTATAGTCCTTTTTCTTCTTCTTACTCTACACTTTTTCTTAATTCTTGAAGCAAAACTTGCTTTTGATAAGATGTTAAGAATGCAAATGCAATATATACGACGAAGAATAAAGAAAAATAGTGCTAGGCACCTGTTCTAAGGCCTATAAGAAATATTGGATCAGTGATGTAACCCAACAAGCTAGAGTTAGTCAAAGTTTAGAAACTAAAGGGATTCATCACCTGTAACATGAGTATATGTGTTTGATAATATTTCAATATCCTTCTCTTAATTTGAGTTCGTGTGATTGTTTCTTCCTCTTTCAGTAATCTAGAGTTGAAACCTGTTGGAATACTGGAAGTAAAACTAGTGCAAGCAAGGAACTTAACAAATAAAGATTTGATTGGGAAATCCGATCCTTACGCTGTCCTTTTTGTACGCCCGCTTCGTTCCAGAACCAAAACCAGTAAAGTAGTGGTAAGACAACTTTTTTTTTCCAATGGAAGCTTCATTTACATTTTTCTTTTAATATTTATTGAATAATTAGTGTGTGATAATAATCCAACTGCGGCCGGGCGTGTTCAGAACAACCAGTTGAGTCCAATATGGAACGAACACTTTGAATTCACTATAGAAGATGCGGCAACGCAGCACTTGACCATAAGAATTTTCGATGATGAAGGCATTCAGGCTTCTGAACTTATTGGCTGTGCCCAAGTTTCACTGCAGGATCTCGAACCTGGCAAAGTCAAGGATGTATGGCTTAAGTTGGTTAAGGATTTGGAGATCCGTAGAGATAACAAACAAAGGGGTGAGGTAAGATCGTATATTCTTTAGCGTCTCCGTAACATTCATCTACCATTCCATCTAACTGATCAATGCCAATAGCAATTTTTTACAGAACTTCCCCCCGGTGGCATGCGTAGAATAACGAAAGTGTTTTCAAGTTTTTTAAGTTATAGACTCTCCCTACACTATAGGCATCGGATCTGGCCTTTTTCTTCAATGCTTGCAGTTTGGGTTTTCTTGTCGTATACTCCATCATTGCAGTTTTCAAAAAATCAAATTCACTGATGATTTTATCTCAGTCTTAATAATTTTTTTTAAATTAATTATTCGCTATATCTCGATCAAATAATATATTTATAAAGAAAAAGTAAGGTTAGTTTGATAAATTTGTCTCGGAGTAGTATATTTATTCTTATTCTTAATTTAGAACCTTAAATTACACTCATAATNCTTCCCCCCGGTGGCATGCGTAGAATAACGAAAGTGTTTTCAAGTTTTTTAAGTTATAGACTCTCCCTACACTATAGGCATCGGATCTGGCCTTTTTCTTCAATGCTTGCAGTTTGGGTTTTCTTGTCGTATACTCCATCATTGCAGTTTTCAAAAAATCAAATTCACTGATGATTTTATCTCAGTCTTAATAATTTTTTTTAAATTAATTATTCGCTATATCTCGATCAAATAATATATTTATAAAGAAAAAGTAAGGTTAGTTTGATAAATTTGTCTCGGAGTAGTATATTTATTCTTATTCTTAATTTAGAACCTTAAATTACACTCATAATAAGAAGGGTGAGTAATATTGTACTCGTTCAAATTCGATTTTTTTAATAAGCCAAATTCGTATTAGGTGAGTCCATAATTGTTATTTCGACACATAAATATATACCCTATGTAGGTGCACTTGGAGCTCTTGTACTGCCCAATTGGAATGGAAAGCGCCATCAAGAACCCTTTTGACCCTGATTTCTCATTAACCTCGTTCGAGAAGACCCTCAAGAGTGGTGAGGCAGAGGTTGAGGATCCTACAGGGTCACGTAAGAGAAGCAACGTGATCGTAAGAGGGGTTCTATCTGTCACGGTCATTTCAGCTGAAGACTTACCAGTAGTGGACTTAATGGGCAAGGCTGATCCATTTGTTGTCCTTAGTTTGAAAAAAACAGAAAAAAAACTCAAGACCAGAGTAAGATTTTCGACATTTTTTGCATGATACTATTGCTATGCTAGTTTTTTTTTAATTCGTTATAATTAGGTGAATACCGAGATGAATTCAAATGATTAAATAGATTAGAATTGTGAGATAGTTTAATTGGAATGCAAATTAGTTAAACAAAACGTATCAGAATTTTTTGTTTTGAATTTACTTGCGAACAAGAAAAATTCCATCTCCAAATTCACACGCTGATTTCTGTATACTTGTAAGGTTGAACAATCTTTCTTGTATTCTCAGGTTGTAAATGAATCCCTAAACCCAGTTTGGAATCAAACATTTGATTTTGTTGTGGAGGATGGCTTACACGAAATGTTAATTCTGGAAGTCTACGATCATGATACGTTTGGCAAGGTGAGGATACTTCCTGAATTTGTTTTGTTCCTCCTGAGTACTGCTTGAATTTGAAACATTCAATAACCTCTGACAAATAAATTTATATTGCCATAATCTTTTTATACCCACCTTTCTTCTGCTCGTCCAGAGCGGTTTAGGTAGCTTATGCTCGTGGTTTTATTAATTGAACAAATCATTGCTTAAATGAAAAAGTTATTAAAAAAAAAGGTGCCTGCATTACCCTGTTCTTTTTATTGTGATATTGGGCGCTTGGTGAATGTTTGGAAACTCATTTTATCATCTTCATCTCCATCTCATCATATCCTTCTGCGTTCTTGAAATCAGTACCGATTGGAGTGTTATGGTAAACGCATGATTATTTCAGGAAAAAATTGGAAGAGTGATCTTAACATTGACTAAGGTCATCTTAGAAGGAGAATACAATGAAACTTTTCCTCTAGATGGAGCTAAATCCGGAAGCATTTCTTTATATTTGAAGTGGACTCCGCAGCACAAATTCCGGGATACTTAGAGGCCTAATTTACGTATTTATTTTAGTTCATTTTTTTAATGTATTATTTCTATTATTATTATTATTACTATTATTTTGATAATTTAGATTCGGCAAACTCTTCAGTTTTTGGTTGATCGTAGAAGAAGCCTCCTATAATTCTAGGAGAAAATGAGAATGGTATCTACAAAGCAAAGTATTACATGTGTGTAAATATAGGCTATTTATATCATATTACTATAATTTCATTTTCTTGAAGTGTTTTATTTTGGTGAAAGGAGACTTTATCTGATTATTATGAATTACATGTATATAAATTGTGGTTGAAATATTTATCTCCATTTATGTAGAGATTATGATATTTATGATTGAGCTCCCAATGTAATTGTGGCTAGTAGGCATTCCAGATTTGATTTTGACAAAATAAACATCATTACTTGGAAATTATGTAGTGGAGTCCTTTAAGTACTGTCAATTAGTCTACAGCTTAAAATTCTGGATGCGTGTCACGGTGTCAAGCATGCTCTGATTCATTCTGATACTTATATTGAAATTGAACTTTACAATAATTTTTCAATCTATCTACATTTACTAGTATTTTTTGGACGCATGACTTGTGTTTTTAAATGATTTTTATATAATAACGTATTTTTAAATTGTATTTTAATTATTTTTGTAACATCCCAAAATACAGTAATTACCATAAATCAGAATTAATTACATTTAACAGTAAAACAATGTAGTCTTCACACTAATAACAGGATTCAAAAGCCGAACGGCTTATAATACAGAATTACAAGAGGTTAGGACGAACGGTTTTACAAAATTTAATTAACCGAACGTCCAATTCAAAATCGAACATCTAAAAACTAAAAAGAACGGACGTCCTACTGTTCTGCTTTAACCTCCACTTCAACTAAGTTTTCTTCTTCGATGACGTCTTCCAGAGTTGCCTCGCCTTCTGCTCACATCCACACGGATGATCATTGCAAGGACAGGACGAACGTACATAGACAATAGACAACACAAGGAAAAACGAAAGGGTAAGCTTATATAATTTAATTCATACATCAACATATACATTTAACATTTCAATTCACACACAACATGTAACTTAACATAGAAATATATATATACTAGACAGACCGTCCGGACTGTATGAATCTGTGTAGCTACAAGCGTCCTTGCACCCGAGTGATGTAGTAACTGGGATACACTCAACAGCTGCCACTCGAGGTTAGTCCGTTCTTACGTCGCCCATGTTAACTTATGGACTAAGGACCTCCTGCCATTCCCACACATGAACTACTCTCCTCTACGTGAAGATGAGTATCACGGAATATCAGGATGGACCATGCCAGCATTAGCATGACCACAGTCATACTTTACCAAATTCCATAATCCACATATATGAGTCGTTCCTCCCTGGAACGCTCGTACAAAATCCATAATCGTATAATCACTCAATATAGTATTCACACTTCAAGTCCTTATAATTTATCATCATTTTCCTCTTTAGATTTAAGAGCATAAAATAACGAACGTTCAACCCTCTGAAGAACTAGGATGAACGTCGAGAGAATATACTGAATGAACAAAGAAGTCTATAATGAACGTTACTATTTAAGCGGTCAGTTAGATGAACTAACTCGATTAGATATACACTGATACTTAAAGAAAATTTCAGCATGAGAACCTTAGACCAGATCTAATGTAAGAAGGAGAGTCAATAACGTTAGAACTATCTTTGTAGTAATTCGCATACGGAAGACTGATGCCAGTAATTGAATGAACGTGAGGAAAAATGAATATTATTCTACTTGAACGAACGCTATTTTATCCAAGTGGTTATTCAATAATACGAGCGTTTGGTATAAGACCGAGCACCGCTTATGACGAACGCTAGGTAGATGACCGAGCACCAATTATGGCGAACGCTTAGTACAAGACTGAGTGTTATTTAGGACGAACGCTTGGTATAAGACCGAGCGCTACTTATTTTAAAGTATAAGGGTGTAATTTGATATTATCTAAATTAAGGTATACGGTATCANAGAAAAATGACCTTACTTTAATTGTTGAATATGTTCTTTGTTTGTGAGTGCATCCTATATTTACATTTACTCTGTATTATGTTTTTGATGTGTCATTTAAATGTGTTGTATTTTTATTTAAGTGTAATTAAATATTTACTATATTTGTAATTACATATTATTAATTTTATCTTTTCAATTTTAACTTTATTTTAATTAGAAATATAAATTTGAATTTAATTTTTATACTATTTCCACTATTTACATTTAAAATTATATTCTATTTATTTTCAAAGATAAAATACTAATAATCTATTTTTATCTATTAAAACATTTTTTTAATTTATTATAAATCACATTATATATAAAATTTTCTCATATCATATCATATATTTGGTAATCCAAACAATAACAGAGCTATCTTTTTGTTTCCTCATTACAGAGCTATCTTTCTGTTCCCTCATAACAGAGCTATCTTTCTGTTCCCTCACATCCGTATAGTTACTTTTTCTCAAATCTACTCCCAAATCCAAATCCAATCACACCCTTCCTATTATCAGTGTGTTTCTACAAATTAGAATATAGGTTTTGTTTAGGTAGGGATTAAGTGAAAAGGGAAAATAATTATAATTAAAACACTTTAAAATAAGTATAGTATTTAAAGCACTTATTAAAAAATTAAAATATTGAATAAAATTACAATATTTTACAATTTATTTTCATTTAATACAACTTTTAAGAATTCCTATGAACTATACTGAAAGCACTCATTACTACTATTAATTTTAAAAAATTAATTACTCTCTATATCTAAATCTACAATAACAATCATAATATTTCTATTTTTGGAATAATAATTTCTCATGACTTCGTGCATGGTTAAAAAGGTTTTCTAATTTTGAAAATAAATATATTAACTATATTATATATGAGTTCTTTGATTTCCTTTCACAGAAAATAATAAAAATAAAGATAAATTAAACATTGCTCCCTTTCTCCAAAAATAGAAACAGTGACACTAAATAACCTTCCAAAACACTATAAGAAAATCATGGTTCTTTCAAAAGAGATAAATTATAAAATAGATAGAATGGTGATTTTCATCCTTCAAAATANAGAAAAATGACCTTACTTTAATTGTTGAATATGTTCTTTGTTTGTGAGTGCATCCTATATTTACATTTACTCTGTATTATGTTTTTGATGTGTCATCTAAATGTGTTGTGTTTTTATTTAAGTGTAATTAAATATTTATTATATTTGTAATTACATATTATTAATTTTATCTTTTCAATTTTAACTTTATTTTAATTAGAAATATAAATTTAAATTTAAATTTAATTTTTATATTATTTCCACTATTTACATTTAAAATTATATTCTATTTATTTTCGAAGATAAAATACTAATAATCTATTTTTATCTATTAAAACATTTTTTTAATTTATTATAAATCACATTATATATAAAATTTTCTCAAATCATATCATATATTTCGTAATCCAAACAATAACAGAGCTATCTTTTTGTTTCCTCATAACAGAGCTATCTTTCTGTTCCCTCATAACAGAGCTATATTTCTGTTCCCTCATAACAGAGCTATCTTTCAGTTCCCTCACATCCGTATAGTTACTTTTTCTCAAATCTACTCCCAAATCCAAATCCAAGCACACCCTTCGTATTATCAGTATGTTTCTACAAATTAGAATATAGGTTTTGTTTATGTAGGGATTAAGTGAAAAGGGAAAATAATTATAATTAAAACACTTTAAAATAAGTATAGTATTTAAAGCACTTATTAAAAATTTAAAATATTGAATAAAATTAAAATATTTTACAATTTATTTTTATTTAATACAACTTTTAAGAATAATAATTAGTTTTAAAAAATTAATTACTACTATTAGTTTTAAAAAATTAATTACTCTCCATATCTAAATCTACAATAACAATCATAATATTTCTATTTTTGGAATAATAATTTCTCAAGACTTCCTGCATGGTTAAAAAGGTTTTCTAATTTTGAAAATAAATATATTAACTATATTATATATGAGTTCTTTGATTTCCTTTGACAGAAAATAATAAAAATAAAGATAAATTAAACAGTAGATAATTGCTCCCTTTCTCCAAAAATAGAAACAGTGACACTAAATAACCTTCCAAAACACTATAAGAAAATCAAGGTTCTTTCAAAAGAGATAAATTATAAAATAGATAGNTTCTTCGCCGTAAACTATTCACATCTTCTATTCAATACGTTTCTCTGGGTTTCTACCAAAATATTTTTAGTTTAGTTGGTTCTGAACTGTGAGTTTAGTTGAGAAATTATTCGTGTGTGCATATCAGAAAAATAAACCCAAGGAGGATTTTTTAGCTTGTGCTAGATTCACATATAAAATCAGCACATTTCACCTTTTTTATTTCCTACAGGGTCCCAAATATTTTAAGGGATTGATTTCTAATGCAATGATTCAATCAGCTTCAGGTTTGGAACATTAGTATTGTTTTGTTTTTAGTAGTTTATATACACTTTTGTTTTTAACTGATAAGCAAGTTTGAAATTATTATGACTTAGCTTATGGGAACTTAATTTGAATTATTTGAATAATGTTTTCTATTTATATTATGTTTTTCTTTGAATTTGTTTTGTGAATTTAAGTGAGTGGAAGTCAACAGTGATAAGTTAGTTTAATCTATTGGCTTAATAGCTTATCTTAAGTGCTTTTTTTTATTTCTCTTGTTGTTTTTCATGTAATGTATCAGCTTTTTTTCTCTTTTTTATATCTTCATGAAATACTCTTTTTTTCTCTCTTTTTTTTCTGCAAACTCATCCTACAATGCACTAACATATTTATAATAATTTAAGTGGTATATTTTATAAAATATATTTTAAACAAGTTTCTTAAAAGAATACAGAGTATCGCGATCGGAATCGCAACGAGACGACGATAAAAAAAAAAGGAGTGAACGTTTGAAAAAAAAGAGATTTGGAGTTGCCACCATAGTTTATTCTGGAAAACTACGGAAAAACCATAAAATGATAAAGCATGGTCTACGAAAATGAGATTTTTCGTTCGGGAGTCGGTTACGCGAAACTATAAAGAAACAAAATATATTTTTCAGTTTTTTGTGCAATATGCGAATGTGAAGAGATTTTCAAAATGTTTAACTATCCCCTAAAATAAAAACTCTAAAGAAACAAAATATATTTTTTAGTTTTTTGTATCCGACAAGGATTGATCTTTCTCCTACGTATTCTCATTAAAATGAGAAATTTTGTTTGAGGAATTGCTTGAGAGATTTGTTTGAGAAATTGATCATGGATGAATTTGGATTTTTTTGGAAAGTGAACCTGACAAGGACTAGCCTTGCTCCTACGTATCTCCACTTTTGATGGAGAATCAAGGATCACGTAGTTTTGGCTGAAAGATTGTTTGTTTGCTTGAAAGTGTTGATGTTTTTAGTTTTTGAAGACTTTATATTTGTTGGTATTTTTTGAGAAAAAGGAGGTGAAAAAAGTTTTTTAGCACAAGGATAATGCCAGCGATCACACATGTGCATAACCCTTTAAGACATATTTTTATAATTTTATTTGAGAAAGAAGAAAAGGTTTTTAGCATGTGAGCGATCACACACACATGTACTTAACCTTTAAATTTTTTGGTATAGTTTTTATGAAAGAAAGAGAAAAGGTGTTTAGCACAAGAACGATGCGAGTGATCACACATGTGCTTAGCCTTTAAAATATTTTTTGGTATTCTTTTATAAAGAAAGAGAAAAGGTTTTTAGCACAAGGACGATGTGAGCGATCACACATGTGCTTAACCTTTCAAATATTTTTTTTGGTATTTTTTATGAAAGAAAGAGAAAAAAACAAAATTGTTTATAAATGAAAATTTAGAATAAAAAACAGTAAAAAAAATTATGGAACAATAAAACCAAATTTAATAAGATAATTCAAAACAAAAAGAAGAGGTGAATGGATAAGAACCTGGATGAGAAGACAATGATAGTCCGATCAAGATGTGAGTGAAAATAGAGGCTTCAAGAGATGTAGATGTTGATATAGAGGAGAAGAGATGTGTTGAAGTGTTTCATGTGTGGTGTGTGTGGTATGTGTAGAAGAATGATAATAGGGGAGATAAGGAATGTGTGGAAAGATATGTAGTGTGGGAAAGAAGAATGAAGTAGAGTTTTGGGATGAAAATAAAGAGGTTTGGTGTGAGAGAGAAAAGATGGATATTGTGTAATTGTGTATGTAAAAGGAGTGAAGAGAATGTGGGTATTTATAGAGTTAAGGATGGAGAGAGTATTAAATAAAATATATTCTTTTTAAAAATGAGTGGAAAAATAGAAAAAGTTAAAGTGAAAAATAAGTAAAAGAAATAATATAAAAAGTTGGTGAAGAGATTAGGTGAAATAAAATTAAGTTAAAGAAATAATATAAAAAGTGGGTGGAGAAAGTAAGTGAAATAAAATATAGTAAATAGTAAAAGTTAAGTGAAAGAAATAATATAAAAAGTTGGTGGAGAAAGTAGGTGAAATAAAATATAGGAAATAGTAAAAGTTAATGTGAAAAATAAGTGAAAAAAATAATATAAAAAGTGGGTGGAGAAAGTAGGTGAAATAAAATATAAGAAATAGTAAAAGTTATAGTTAAACTTAATGTGGAAAATAAGTGAAAGAAATAATATAAAAAGTGGGTGGAGAAAGTATGTGAAATAATGTTGACGAAGAAGATATAATTAAAAAAATGTAACTGGAATAATTAGAAAAGTTGGTATATAAAAATTAATAAGGAAATGAGGTGGAAAAAGTAAATGAAAAAGGTAGATGGTGTGGAATGTGATATGGAGGGTGAGGTGGATGGTGATGTGGAGAGTGGGGTGTGATAAGAGAAAAGGGGTGGTGAGGAAGTAAAAAAGTGTGAGATTATTTTGGACTTTTGAATTAAGGAATAAAAATTTAATTTGGGGGTGCAAATAGTAAAACAAATAATATTTTTTATTCTTTTGTTTTTTTTTATTTATTTTTGTGATCAATTTTATTTATCCGAACGAAATTAGGTATTGACAAGTGACAATATATATATTAAAATAAATTATCAGAATAGATAATTACATTAATTATAAATAATGAACGTATTTCAATTTTAGTTAACTAAAATAATATGTACTTTGTGAATAAAATTAAGAAAATAAATCATTACTATGCTTTGCTATAAATGAAGATAAGTTTCACAATACCATACTATTCAATTCATATTAGTAAAAAAATTATGTTAATTATAAAACTACACCATATTTTGATAATATATATTTTATATTAAGTTTATTTTAAAAAATATATATGTTAGATGTAATATTTTTTTGTATATCTTGCATGGACATTATTTAGTTTCAGTCTCTTGATATTCTTTTTCGTTAATTAAGTTTCTTTTTTTAATTATCAATTTTGGTCCTTATTTGTTAGTTTTATTCTCTGTTTGAAATGTTACATTTTTTATAATAAAAATACTTATAAATTGAATTGTTTAATTTTTTTTCACTTTGGTATTTTCAAAATTTTAAAATAAGAATTCTAAAAAATATTTTTCTTTTCCAGGATAGTGCATCAGCTCAAGAGTTCATGCAGCAGTTGCTAGAATTTGATCAGGAATTAGCAGAGAAATTAAAAGCTGTAGAGAGTGCGGGAGAAGTGAGTAACTAACAATATTCCAGAATCTCGATTAGGATGAAAATAGCCACATTAATTGCTTCACCCACATGATGTATTCAAAATTATTCAAAAGTTGGAGAGAAAAGACACAGAAGAGAGAAGAAAAAGTACATATTCTTTTATCTCGGAGTTAATTTGAGTCATACAATTTTGATAACTTTAAAATTGAATGTATGCACTTTTAAAATTGATATTAAATTAAAAAAAAATCACTTAACATAATATCAAATAAACTATTAAACTTAATCTATTCTACGTCTCAATCCAATTAAATAGGTTTGAGTTAAATGGAATTGCAGTTGTTATTTTCAACAATGAACTCAAATTGAATGGACTTAATTATCATTCTTGATTGAATAATTGAGTCGATTGATTAAAAATATTCATGAGTTTTATAATTTAAAATTAATGGATTTTAGAATTTAAAATTTAATAGAAAGATATTCAAACTAATACAACACTAGAAATTAAATTACAAACTGACTTTTTATAATTCATAATTAAAACTAGAGAGAGAAATAAAATAAATCAACTACAATATTAAAAGTGAAAGTACCATTACAGTAATCAGAGTAGAGGTGTCAAAATTTGTTTAAATTTACAAATTATTTTG
>NW_025914079.1:0-15351 GCF_018835915.1 Vigna umbellata
CCTATGTCTGCAGAATCAATTTGGGTCCAGAATTTAACTATAGGTCACTCAATTCACCAAGTAATCTCAACAACTGGTGTGCCATGACTCACATGGAGTCAAAAGCCAATTTTTTTTTTGGCAAGCTGCCCGGACATTATGATTGGGAGAAGCCTTCTAGAAGGTACTTTAGAGAGTGGCTTAGACAATGATGATTGAAAGTTTGAATTCCTAATATAGGAGATTGGATAAGATACATTGACCCCCAACACATATTCAAATATCTATAGTTCCATTGAAATTGTTTATCTTGTGCTTTTGCCATTGATCAAATTCACTGCATACATGTTTATTTTCTGTCTCGCATATTAACCTCCATCTTTTCGTTTGTAAGTCTTAGTTAATAATCAAGAACCACCATAACTAAACGAAGCCGTGATCCTTTGGTAAGAACGTACGTTTGGTCTAAACCAATACCAAGTTTATTACTTGAACGATTCGGTCATACTTGCCGATTGAAAACAAGTTTGTGACATCATAATTTGGTGTTCATAAATTTGTCCATCAACCATCGATAAATAAAATTCAAAATCCATCAGTAATGCCGTGGGTAATGAAAATTTACCGATGAAAATGTATCCGTCGGTAAAAATCCGTCGATAAAGTTAATAACTTTTGTACTGGTTCTCGGACCAATGCAGCAAGGAGGGAGGGGAGTGTGTGATTTTGAATGGGAATGACTACGTAACTTTGGGCACTAGATTGGTGTTTATAAAGTGAGGAAGTGTAAATGAAAGAAGAAAGAGGTGAAGAGATGTGTAGGGTTTGTGATGTGAGAATTAAAGTGAAAAAGAGAGAGAAGAGAAAGAGTTAGAGGTGTTAGGAGTTAATGAGGAGAAAACAAAACTCAGAAAGGGAGATGACTATGTGCAGAGATCGAGATTTTTAATTCTAGGAAAGAGAAAGAAAGAGTTAGATCTCTTCCGATTAACTCTAACTTAATATATAATTCTTCTGACAAAAGAAAGAAAAAGTCTACAGTGTTGCAGAGAATCAGAGGAGGAGAGAAAAAAGTTAACGTCGTTGGTACGTATTTAACGGAAGGGACAAAGCTAACTCAAAATTTACTAAATGGAGACTAATTTGATACACTTTTAAAAGGATGGACCTAATTGAGAAAAATAAGCAAATCTAAGAACAAAAAAGCTATTAAACCTTTACATTAAATATTTAGTATAATAGTTGTACAAATAATTTTCATTTATTTTAATTTTTTCAAGCAATTATTAGAAAAGTCAACAAATTTTAATATTGAAATTATCAAATTTGTTGGATACTAATTTTAGATTTCGGTTTCAATGAACAAGAAGTAAGAAATCGAAAAGCACGAATATAAAAAGTATGAAATAAATATTATGAGATAATTAAGCCTGAACTTTCCACCTTTTTCTACAATAAATATGAATACAGACATTTAGTAGTGAACTATCCATATCCTGTTGCACATATGATGTTACCTATTTACATGTTGCCTCCAACCATTCATCAAGATAAGCTTTACCGGCTCAACCCTACTAGGTATTAATTCATCGATTTGTTTGCTTTATGATAAAAGACAAAATCAAAGTATTAGAAGGTTGAGATATAATTTGAAAAGGCATGTACTCGTGGAACATTTTTCATTGATTATCTTTTTGGATATTTTGTTTCCATGCTACGTTATGAATCTAACTCATCTCCATAGTTTTCGTGTTTATGTTTGTATGGAACTTTTTTTCATTGAATGAATTGCTAGTTTTAATAGTGAAAAAAGAATTATAGCAGAAAATTGTATTTTTATGCTGTATAATTTATATTCAAACACACTTAGATCATATAATAAGATACCATCCTTCATAACTCTAATAACTACTAAAAGTATCTACTAAAAGCAAAATGACAAAGTTTCAACTTCGTTTATTCAAAGATTAAAACTAGTACGATAGCAACATCATCAAGGGTTTGTTTGTTTAATGTGAAATTCACACAGACAAATAAAGATAAGTGTCGATCCTTCTAGTGTCTGTTTATATATGTTAAATTTTTCTTTCACTAGTAAAAAAACCAGTCTTTTAACACGTTCAATACGCTTTGGTTTTGAAAAAATCAAAGCATATTAAAATGCGGTGGCGTTTTTGTAATTAATGCGAACTTATATGCCTTGGTTCACTGGGAACTAAAACCTGTAACATCTATTGTCTCGGTTATCTATGAAACTGATGTATAAAACCCTTTACACTCCACCTAACCCTTTGCAAGTCAGACTAACAACTCTTTCGTAAAAGCCTTACCGCTTCGGTTCTGCTCTGAACCGCGGCCTAAAGGCGATACTGACTCGGTCTCTAGGCCAATCAAGGTAGAAAACTCTGCGTATTCCACCAACACGTCAGACCTTTCAATTGACAAACGTCTGAAGGGGACATACCGCTTCGGTTACTTAAAGAACTGAGGCACGAGGTCTTATCAACTGTTGACATTCTCTGAAATTGAACGTTTCAATCCCTTTTATCGACTTCTACTGCCTATGTTTTCTCCAAACCGATGTCATTGGTTGTTCATACTTCAGTTTACCCTCCAACCAAGGCAAATAGGTTTATTTTGAATTTTTTTACCTCTTTTAGTAGTGTGCTTACTGCCTCGGTTATTTATGGAACCGAGGTAGTAGCTCTTTCGTTGGTTCAAATTATAGAAATGTTAAAAAAGTTAACAGTTCTTCTTCTTCCCCTAGCACGTGACCTCCCCCTTCTTCTTCTTTCCCTATCGCGACCTCGCCCTACAACTTGGCGAACCTCCACCACCAAATGCGAAGTGCTCTTGACGCCGCATCCATTTCTCTCGCGCAAAGATTTCTCCACTTCGCAGTCTCCATTTCGGTTTCTCTCGCAGGTTGGCTATTGTTGTCTTCTTGTTGCGTCCACCGCCGTGTCGCCACAGTTCATTTACCACCGTCGTCTCCATTGTCTCTGGTGAAGTGTTGTCCAAGGTTGGTGGTGCCATTTCTCGCGCGAACTACATAGGTATTCATTCCCAGCGCTGCTTCTGCTATCGACCCCATGGCTCCGTTGCCGCTCCGCTAATGTCCGTTGCTGCCACGGTAAGTTGTTAAAACCCTTTACATTTTGATTTTTTTGTGATTGATATATGGTATTTGATGTAGTATTTGATTGATATTGGTTTAACATTATATGTATTATTTGATCTATATAAAAACATAGATAATTATATATTGATTCAACATTATTTTTGACATTAGAATCTAACAAAATTAGATATAGATTAAAAAACCAATGTTAGGGTAATGTTTTTCATATAATTAAGATGGACTAATATAGGGGTTAAAAACTGAAATTTTGTGTAATTTAAATTAGAATATGAAGGAAAAACAAAATGAAAAGAGAGATTTTGATTAATTCTTTAGCATAACAAGAGGACATAACTGAAAGGAACCTTTGATTCCCTTATTTCAGATAATTATTCATAGTATTAACGTAAAAGAAAACAATTTAAACACTTAAGGTAAAGAACCTAAAAGTTTATTCAATAGAAATTGGTGTTATTTTAAATATCCTTAGAATCTTAATTAATTCTATCAAATTTACTTTTGAAAACAAATTATGTAATTATTCGTTTGCTTGAATATATTGTGTTGCATATGTAATTATTTGTTTTTTTGAATATATTCTTGTCTTGAATTAGCCTTAGTTTCCCGTTTGAGATTCAATACCAAAATTATTTGATTGTGATTTATAATCACTTTCATTTCGTATAACTTGAAGACCAATGTAAAATGCTGGCAAAAATTTGTGAAATTTTAGATATGTTGGTTAAAATTTATATGTTTAGTAAACTAAAAAACGTGAATCTTCTTGAATGGAATAGGCTCACACCTTGAATACAAAAGTGATCATTCAAGATTATTGAAATTATGTAAACAATTTCAGTAAATATACGTACAGATCGACATTGGATTAATTCACCACGCATCAGCGCCGAGTACGAGAGAGGGATAGAAGAATTTATACAGTTTGCACAACGTAATGAGAATACAAGTGATGATGAAGTTAAGTTTAGATGTCCCTGTGTCAACTATTTTAATGGGAGGAAGTTGAACGCAACATGTATAAGGGAACATCTTATTTGTGATGGTTTCATACGAAGTTATACAACCTAGATATGGCACAAAGAATTAATAGACTTTCCAACTGCCTCTCTAATTGAAAATGTATTCGATTCCACTAAGGAAGATCAAACAGAAGAAGACAACTTAGAGGACATGATCTGCGATGTTGGCGTAGAAGCTTTTGCCCAAGTACATGTGTATGAAACGATGTCCACTAATGTAGAGACTCCTTTGTATGTCAGTTTAACTAAGTTCACACAATTGTCAGTGGTGTTAAGACTCATGAATTTAAAGGTGACCAATGGATGGACTGATAAGAGTTTTACAAAATTGTTGTCGCTGTTGAATGAAATGCTACTAGATGGAAATACATTACCCACTCGTAATTATGATGCAAAAAATATTCTTTGTCCGATAGGTATGGAGTATAAACGAATATATGCATGTTCGAATGATTACATACTATATAGGAAAAAATATGATTTTTTGACAAAGTTTCCAAAATGTGCATTATCACGATACAAGTCAAAAAGACAATAGTGAAGATAGTGGTCACACAGAAAAAAAATGGTTCTGCTTTGAAAGTAGTTTGGTACTTTCCACTCATGGCCAGAATTAAGCGTTTTTTCACAAATCCAAAAGACGCTAAAAATCTTAGATGCCATGTAGATGAGAAAACAATTGATGGATTGTCACTATGGCACCACTAGTGCAGAAAGGGCATTTAACGTCTGTTATTTTGGCCTTTTAACATCAGCTCCAGAATCGATGTCTTTGTGGGTGACGTTAATCAAACGTCGGACTCAAATAGGCCCGACATCTTTATAGACGTCGGTTACTGCATGACCCGACGTCTAAAGGGCTCCATAGACGTCGGTTACTACATGACCTCCATGTCTAAAGGGCTCCATGGACGTCGGACATTGCATTAACCGATGTCTACTACAACTTGTGTCTTTGGGTAGCGTAGTAGCACCTTCTTCCCTTTGCTAGTTTTGTCATAGAAAAGGTTGCGTCTTTTGGATCTCTTATGGCATTTCAACCGAAAACCGAATCTGGGTCCTTGCCTACTTCCATTAAAACGAACGGTGACAATAGAACTAGGCAAGGACTGAAGTTTGGTTTTGGGTTGAAACGCTATAAGACATCCAAAAGACGCAAGCTTTTCTTATGAGGAAATGATGCGGGCTGTCGCGGCCCATCAAATTTGATGTGCATAAAAGAATGCAGTATAGTGCTAGGAAGTGACTCCTAGGTCGTCTCTCAAGGACCAAATGTGGTTCAGTCAATAGGTCGAACACTTAGTGGGGGGTTTTGTGAAAGGTTTGTGAATGCAATTGACGAAATTAAAAATGAGAAATAAACACAACCGAATACAATTGGAAACATTAAGGTAAATGAAAACATTAAACCGAACAATCCTAAACCGCACACCAGCCAGTTAATTAAATTGGACTTGAAAAATGGATGAGCTAATAAAATGAAATAAAACCAAACAAACTAGTGACTAAAAACACATGAAAGAGCTAGCCTATTAGACCGAATGGTCTATGTTAGCCTAGGAAGCACTAGATCATAAACTAATTAAATACATAAACTAATTAAATGCATAAACCATAATCAGCAAAAACGAGACTTCAAACAACACATCAAGCACCTTGTAGCAAATAAATCACCGAGCTTCTAAATTAAAAGAAAGAAAACACCGTGCTGCACCACTTCTTCCAGCCATCACCGTGCCCTCTCCTTCCAGCAAAGTGATTTCTCCTCTTCTCTTAGACGTAACAGCCTGTCCCCCCTTTTCTAAAATCAAGCCTGAGTGCACCTCCCAGCTCCTGAAATCTCCCTTCCAAAATCCTTCGTGCTGCTTCTCTCCATCATCAATCACCGTCTCAACTTAAAGAAAGGAAAAAAAAAATCATTCCTCGTGCTCCATGCCTTGTTGCATGTCACGGACACAACTCCTACCATCCAATCACCGTGTTTCACTTTTCTAAAGGAAAGAAACACTCATTTCTCTTGCGCGTGTTCTGCTTCCCTTTCCGTGACAGCTGCTCTCCAATAATGAAGCTCCTCTTCTCGCAAAATGAATCAACACTTCCTCCTCCCGTAATGTGTTCTTCCTCCACTTAATTACCACTTCCTTTTTCATCAATCAGCACTCCTTTTCTCAGTCGTCCGCGTGCTCCTGTCGTCCCAACAAAGATCCAGCAGCGTGTGCCGTTTATCATTTCACTCTCAACGCTGGCTCTCGGCCGTGTGTCTCCCTTTAATAAGGGTGGGTCCACACAATAAAACCCTAGGGTCCAAGTCACTAACCTCTACTTTTGGGTCTAATCTACTTTACCAAAAATTGACCCAAAATGTAAGAGTTGATTCAAAAATTCTAAACTACTGAATTACAATTTAATTAATTCTAAAATGTCTATGTGGAGAGTCTTGAATTTATTTGCATTCTTCTTGATGTCCCAAAATGTATCTCCAAAATTCTTCCTGTAATAAAAAAATGCACTTAATCAGCTCAGAAAACCCAAATTAGTACAATTACAAATTTCTGATCAAATTAAACAGAATTCGGAAAACGGGGAAATAACAGACAATTAAACACAATTCCTTGGTTTATTTAAGTGCAATAAACTAAATATAATTCAAGAAATAATGACTCATCAGGAAACTAGCAAAGGGACAATGCGGTACAACGCTACCCAAAGACACGTGAAAAACTACACCAAAACACAACGAAAACTCATTTTAATCAGTTCAAATTAAAGATAATCAACCAAAGACTAATATAATCGGAATAAAAGTAAGTTTAAACAATTCAAAAGAGACAAAAACGCACCTGGAAAAGTAATGCCGCAGAGAGAAAAGGCGAGAAGGAAGACGATGAAGTGCTCGTAACAACGGGTTTGATGTCTCACTTAACAGCAAACTAGACCTCGGCTCCCCACGTGAACCGACGTCTATTCTGGACTAGACGTCGGGGCCCTCACTAATATGACATGCAAAACAACTTTTCATCAGGCCATTTAGATGTCGGATGGCATGATCTGACGTCTATACAGCGGAAAAACATAACTTTTCATCTACCTGTCAGACATATACACGTTCGTTAGGAGGGGCACCAACGTCTATAATCGAATATACACGTCAAGGTGGCGGGATCAGGCGTCTCTAAGGCGAAAAAAAATGACTTTTCACCTACCTGTCAAGCATTAAGACGTCCGTTAGGAGGGGCACCGACGTCTATAATCGAATATAGACGTCGGGGTGGCGGGATCGGACGTCTCTAAGGCGGAAAAAAATGACTTTTCACCTACCTGTCAGGCATTAAGACGTCTGTTAGGAGGGGCCCTAACGTCTATAATATTATAGACGTCGGGGCCCCTCCTAACAGATGTCTATATGCCCACTTATTTATGAAAATGCCACCGGTCAATAATTTACGTTTGTTATTTTGTGGTCCAACGTCTATAGGGTGACGTTAAAGCCAAATTCTGCACTAGTGCACATGCATTTCAATCTTTCATTACCTGACGTAGATCTTTGGTTGGTTCTATATTTCGAACCCCTCGGTATGGACTCCTACTATATACTTCTGAATTTTAAACTTTACTTCTTATTGACGTCAAAACATAACTATTTTTCATGTAACAATAGACGAGTCGAGAGGAAAGTCATACACTGAAGAAGATTCATTTATCTGATGACAACCCTCTTGGCGCGATACACGAGCTTTCTAACATCATTGCAGATACGTTGATGATTGTTCCATGGGATCCTATTATATTTGGAAATGACTTGCCTTCTCTAATAAGCTCTTTCATAAGTTCTAAGTTTCTTTGAGTTTCTCGAGGCACAAACTTTCTTCTCTAATCATGGATGGGGAATTTTCTACCTTGTTTAACACTAATTTTCCGTTTATCCCACCACTCTCTTGCATAGCCTTCAAATTGAGAAATGTATAGCCTAGGAACACAATTTTCATTTGTTTGAGAAAAAGAATAGGTTTTACAAGGATCACTAATTTTAGTCATGAGTAGATGTATTTCATCAATTTTTTTCCCAACCTAAGTAGGTTAATGTACTTGTGTTTCTTCCAAAGAATGGAAGTTCCTTATTAGCTTGATTATATATATCACACTCAATCCTATCCATTTCCCAAAAGGTACATTTTTTCCTAGACTTTTCACGTGTTTCAATCATATTTTTTAAAGTGTTTGGATGGTCAAAACTGAGATTACTACTCCTAGAAGACCTATAACTTTGTAGGTATTAGTGTCTCGCGCAACGAAATGTTTTTAAGAGTGGAAAAGCGTATTACGGTCAATAGCCAAGATAAAAATGGTTCTTTTAGAAAATCGTGTTTTTCTCTTAGAACTTTTATTGAACAATTGGTAAATAACAAGAGCAGAGTAAGAGAAGATCACACAAAATAATTTATCCTGGTTTGAATCAAAAGATTCTACGTCCAGTCGTTAATCACTATAAACAGTGATTAACTTTTCACTAAAATATTGTTCACAAATTAATTTAAGACGGAATAAAAAGTAAGAACAGAAAACACCTTCCTTTGACAAATGAACGGAAGAACTTGCTCAATCAACTTGAAGAGAACCACTTCGACCTTAGACCCACTAAGCACAAGCTTCTCCTATTCATAAGACTTGATTGAGCACCACTAAAACTTGAAAACTTCCTAAGAGCATTTATGTATTTTCAAATTATTAGCAAAATGATGCAGCCGCTCTGACATAAGTGGCTTAGATAAACCTCCAAGAGGTTTGGCAAAGAGTATATATAGCCTAGAGGTCTGAAACTGAAAAGACAGCTCCCAATTGCCAGTGATAATCGATTATCAAAAGTGATAATCGATCATTCGGTTTCGTTATGGAGCTTTTAAAAAGTGATAATCGATTATCCTGAGGAATAATCAATTATCTGCGCGACTTGGGTAGAACTAACTCATACTAGAATAATCGATTATTTCGAGCAATAATATATTATTTGTGCGAGCAATGGTTTTTCAAATAAGTTCGTGATAATTGATTATTACACCAAATAATCGATTATCTGCGCAAACTTTCTAAAGACAGGAAAACTTCTAAGTGTTTACATCAAAAACTTTATTCCTATTACAATTGATTCTACAAAAATGCTTTAAAATAAATTACAACTAAAGTGTTCAAGTTCTTCATCTTGTAGCATCATGAAAATCATTATATCTTCAAGACACCAATACTACTCATTGGTAACAATCTCCCCCTTTTTTATGATGATAAAAAATCCCTTGTTTAAAAGCATCTTTGAATATCTGCACATATTTCAAACTAACAAACATAGAACAAGTTAGTAGTAATTGCACTAGAAGTTTTTCTCCCCCTTTTTTTATCATAAGCAAAAAGTAAATAAAACCTCCCCCTCAAGTGTTGCTCCTCCTCAAAAAGAGAATAAATACACTTCAAGATTTAATGAAAATTCCAATTTTTCATAATATAACATAAGACAGTACATTAGGAAAATAAAGCAAACATAGAAACTCAAATCCTGATACAAATAGAACTCTAAAAAGGAGGGGATGGAGGATAGTCTAGAGGTTGAAGATTTAAACGCCCCTCAATGTTGCCCAATCAAAATCTTGAAACCTCTCAGTGACGTAATCATAGTGAGTTTGTTGCATTTCAATGATCTCATCAAATATTGCTTAATGAGCCAAACTCATGTCCTCAATTTGCTTTTAGAGATTGGCAAAATTTTCTTCCATTGAGAATGTTGAAGATGCAGGAATAGAGGAGGGACCAGTAGTAGATGGATCAGCTTTGCGTACTAGTTCTGCCATATGAGCATCTTCATTACTTTGATTTTCTTCATCCTTGTGAAGAAATACATTTCCCTGGGCAACAAAACTCATTTGGCGAAGGGTTGTTTCTCCAATTTCTGTGCCAATGGATTGAATGGCTTGAGTATGCTCACCTTCTACATTTACTTCTTTAAAAACAAGAATTTGAGAAATGAGAAGAGCATAGGGAAGATGATAAGCTGGGTATTTCTTTACCTTGAGCATAGTATTGGAAATGAGTGCAGGCCAATTGATATGAACATGATTCAAGATTCCATATAAAACGAGAAGATCTTGCTCAGAGCATTGAGCATGATTTGTAGCACGAGGGCAAAGGATTCAAACAATTAGGTAGTGGATTATCCTCTCCTCCACTTTGAAGCCACCTACTAGTAATTGGCGTCAATTTGATTGTGGTTGGGGATTTCACATAAAAGATTGATAGGCGAGAAGGCGGTTGAAAAGAATGAAAGAAAAAACCCTAAAAGTTGAAGATCAGAGCTTTCGCATCCAAAATCCGCCTCCGAGGGATGAAAGGAGTGCTTCTACGCCTCTTTCTGCCAAAAGATACAAACTCTAGAGCGTGCAAGTCCTTAAATATAACATAAAAATAACTGAAAACAGGTCTAAGCCCACGAAACTGGCGCTCAACGATGGCGCTCAGGCAATGGTTGCGGCACTAAATTGACGCTCAGCGATTGCGCTCAGGCGTGAAACTGGTTGACTTTTCTGCATTCCAACTATTTGGTAGTTTAACTCTTCTTTCAAATCATTCTAATAGCCTAAAAATCAAGGGAATTTAGTGATAAAATCATCAAGTATAACCTCAACTCTCTTATTCACAAAACTAAAGCAAAAACATGACTTCAAGCTAGTTTCTAAATCATAAAGAGTGTTTTTAATATCAAAACTACGTATAAAAATAACGATATTTCAACCGTTATCACAACCCCAAACTTAGAACTTTGCTTGTCCTCAAGCAAACAATATATAACTCAGTCTTCCACCAATCAATACAATGGTTCAACACATTCAGAAACTCTTTCTTCCAAGACAAGTAATTACTCAAATCAGCTCATCAAACATAATTCAGTCAAGATGTACACATGCCTTGATTAAAATCACTCATCATGGTGTTCACATAATCACATAATATCCAACAAATTCTATTCTCATGAATGATCAATTAATTAAGCATAGATGTAACCATGTATTCATGGAACTATTCCTCACCAGACAAAGTGTTTCACTCAATCACACAGGTGTATATAGAGGTCACTCCTCCACTCTACTTATCCTAATGTCACATAGAACAAAATTGCCTTCCATTTACCACAATCAAACATACTCATAGAGAAGTATCATCACAAGGACTTTTCCATGGCTTGCAATGTGGTTGGGCTAAGAAGAAAAATTGGTTTTTCAAGATCACAAAATCCTTGAGTTAAGAGAGTAATTCATAAACTTATCATTGAAATACAATCTCTCTTTAGACAAACCAATCTCACTCATTCCCAACTTTCTCCTTTTTCCTTTGAGCTTTACTTTCTTTGCATTCTATTTTCTTTTCTCTTTTTCATACTTGCTCAATACTTAACTCAATGCTTTTCATTACTTTCTTTTTCAATTCTCCCAACCAACCCCAAACTTGAACCTTTATCAATACCACACCAGGATTCTCAACTTAACTCAAGGTAAAGATTTTCACAAAGGATTTTTATAATCTGTTTAAGGCTTAAGGTTCAAAAAGGGTAGAACACTTGGTGCTCTCTTTCATTTGGGCTAAAATCATACATTGGCTAAGAAAAAGGGTGATAAAAATGGCCTTGATCATATGACACAAGTAAGCAAGTAGTTCAATCATAGAAATCTGGGCAAAATCATTCATGCTTTCAAAAGAATAACAATCATTCATAACAAATACTCTAGAGTTCAAAACCTCACATATAAGCTAATTCAATGTTCCACACCAGCAACTTATAGGGAATATTGACTGCCCCCACACATCAACACGAGGCTTTCCAATGTGCTTTGTCCTCACTCGCACACTTTCCGGGAAAACTTCCCAGAAGGTCTTAACCATGGAGTTCTTATGGGTTAGGCTACCGAAAAGCAAATGCATTTTGGTGATATGAGTAGAGCTATCCTTCAACTGTATAGTCCCATACCTATACAGTCTCTAGATCCCTCTCATTCTGGTGTATGTTCGATTCATCCATGTGTCCCTTCCACTGGAAGCCTGTCAGGAGCCACACTTTGTTTGTGCCCCTTGCACTTCGTGCCTCTTGCACCGACGATCACTCCCCACCCTCGTCAATGCTCGGGTGTCACATGCCCACTAGCTTCTGCTCGGTTCGTCCTCGAACCACACTGTACTGGGAGAGTTTTCCTGGAAAGTGTGCGAGTGAGGATAAAGCACATTAGAAAGCCTCGTGTTAATGTCTTGGGGTAGTCAATATTCCTTGTAAGTTGTCGGGGCGTTACAAAATACACATCCTGCTTAGCATCATAATCACAATCATAACATCATGCATCTGTTGACATAGTTTGTGAACAACCACTTGTATATAAGCATTTTGTGCAACATCTCAACATCAATCAATATCAAAGCATCATTAAGCAATAGTCATCACACGCAAATCAATATCAAACCATCGCATCAGATATAAGTCTCAAACTGAGTACATCAACACCTATTCTAAATAACATAAAGACGAATATAAATTGAAAAGATAGGTTTTGAAAACTGGGTTGCCTCCTAGCAAGCGCTTCTTTAACGTCACTAGCTTGACCCAATAAAGCTCAAGTTTGATTTTCAATGTTGATGTGCTTCTTCCTTTCATGACACCAACATAATCTTAGCATCTTTCTTCTCACCAACTTGACTTTCCTAGAGTAAGGAGCCTCAATCTCAAGAACTCCATTTGCCTTTATATCCTTGATAACCCATAACCTGTTCTTGAATTTCACTAGTTTGCCAAGGTAGGGTTCATACCTCTAAACATTGTTTGATTTACTTCTTCCCCGGATTCATCTTTCTCTACATAACAGAATGTTGCCATAGGGGTATTAACTTCTTTAGAAGTGTCCATCCCAATTTTTCTAAGAACTTCCCTACAGTATTTCGTTTGGGAGATAAAGGTTACCCCTTCCATTTGTTTTATCTGCAGTCTTAAAAAAAAGTTTAAGGTTTAATCATTTCGGAGGACCCTATTTGTGCATATTCTGTTGTAGAAAACTGACAATAATAGAATAAAATCACAAACAGAAGACTTCCTGAGGCGTGTAGATCATTGTCCTTAAGGACTTATCCACAGTGTATTGCGGAAGTCCTCCAGGATACAACAGGAACTTCTCAGAAATTTCTGAGGATCTCATAACTACCAAGGAACTCTAAACAGAGTATAAGAATAACCTAGAAGAATAGAGGAGAATAAGAAAGAATGAATTTTTGTGTGTCTTGGAATGGAGGAGGAGCTCCCTATTTATAGAGTTCATGGATCAAGCCCATGATCCAAAAATCCAAAATATCTTTTAGAAAAATAATAATGTTTTAATTAATTAAAACGTTGCAAAATAAACGTTTGCAGCCCCTAGCTTGTGGAAGACGCTGGAAGCACTATAAATAGGGAGGCTACAGTGCACATGGTCAAAACCACTCCATAAAAACTGTATCATCCGATTCTTCAGCACGCACAAACTACGGAAGAAAAAATCTTTTGCATTACAGGTTTTATAACAATCCCCTACATATTGCAAAAGATAAGAAACAATGATTGAAAGAAAGAAAAGAAGAGAAAGAAAAAAAAGTTCTGGGTTTTATAAGATGTAACGCATGAGAGCTGGTATAGCAAGCTATATGAACCAGTCCTAGATCTAGAAACTTAACACACAGTGTAGTTGGTATAGCAAGCTATATGAACCAAAGATACTTGAGTGTGTTAGAGGTTTATTAATCACAGTACACCCCCACAATCCTTGTTGTTATCGCTGTGATACGCTTACTAGGCCATGCGATAGAGATCATGCCAAGATCTCATGCGATAGAGATCATGCCAAGATCTCATGCGATAGAGATCATGCCAAGATCTCATGCAAGCGGCCCCACTTGACACTCATATAGGTGATTTCATCAAGTGTATGTTGCAATTCATACACCACCCATAAGGGATACGAAGATCATTAAAAACTTTGATTAATTACAAAGTTTAACCTCTCAATAATGCAGTCTCTAGTACTTTCACACACACCATAGGAATGGACATATTTGATTTAAAATCAAATTAGTGCTATCAGAATTAACAGTGACTTGTTTTTACCCATATGAACCTTATTCATGGGATCTCCAATCACAAAGGTTGGGTTACCATCACTTGTTTGTTTGCAAGTGGCTTAAGTCTCATTCCCCTTGATGTTTCTAAGATCATATTTCTTCCCAAGGGTTTTGTCAGAGGATCTGCTAGATTCCGTTCTGACTTCACATAGTCAATGGAAATAGTTCCACTGTTTAGCAGCTGCTTCACCAAATTATGTCTCAATTGAATATGTCTATTCTTTCCATTGTAATTCTTGTTTTTAGCTATAGCTATTGCCGACACCGATGGGGTTGGTTTCATTCCTAGTGGAATGTTTGCTAAGAAGTTTTTCAACCACTCAGCCTCACTACCAGCCATCTCAAGAGCGACAAATTCAGATTCCATTGTTGATCTTGAAATAATAGTTTGTTTGGCTGATCTCCATGTAATCGCACCACCCCCAAGTGTGAATACGTAACTACTAGTGGATTTTGTCTCATCTGAATCAGAGATCTAGTTAGCATCATTATACCCTTCTAGTATAGCGGGAAATCCACTATATTCAATGGCATAATCCATTGAACCTTTTAAGTATCTCATAAGCCTGGAAAGTGCATCCCAATGTTATTGATTTGGACATTGGGTGTACCTACTCAGTCTACCTACTGCATAAGCAATATCAGGTCTAGAAAAGCTCATCAAGTGTAGTAAGCTCCCAATTATCTGGGCATACTGAGGCTGAGATAATGATTCTCCTCTATTTTTCATTAATTTAGAGTTAACATCATAAGGGGTACTCACGGGTTTGAAATCATAATACCCAAACTTCTTAAGAAGTTTCTCAATGTATTGTTCTTAGGATAGTAATATACTATCTCCATTCCTTATGATTATAATACTTAAAATCACATTAGCTTCACCCATGTCTTTCATTTCAAAGTTCGATCCTAGAAATAATTTAGTTCTAGTAACAATCTCATTGCATGTACCAAAAATTAACATGTCATCCACATACAAACATATAATGACACAATCACCATTTTCAAATTTAGAGTACACACATTTATCAGCATCATTAG
>NW_025914081.1:0-28469 GCF_018835915.1 Vigna umbellata
GTTTGGGCCCCCCACGACTTCCCCATTTTCGTAAATTTGGTTGAATTTGCCCATTTTGGTAATATTATAGGCAAATATGCCTAGTTTGGTGCAAAACCCGGCCCATATCAGTATCTCACGTCTTGGAGGGACAAAAATGATCCAGCTGAAGGTGAGTTTTCTTTTATGATCGATACAAAGGGCTATCCTCAACAAGTTACTACAAACGGAACTAAAATTTTTTACAGCACAGGGCCTTGGAATGGCTATATTTTCAGTGGTGTTTCTTCGGACAGAATGTTCAGATTCTTGAATTTCTCTCTTGAGTTCACTAACAAAGGTGTTTCTTATGGATATGAAACGTTAGACAGTTCAATGCTTAGTAGAACAATGCTTAAGCTCAATCCAGGAGGGGCTACAGAGCGTGTTCTATGGTCAAAAGAAAGACAAAGTTGGGATACTGTATACAGTTATCCACTAGATCAGTGTGAATATTTTTCCACTTGTGATGTCAACTCTATCTGCAATGTTAATAATGTTCCAATATGTGAATGGTTGCAAGGATTCACACCAAAGTTTCAAGCAAAGTGGGATTCTCATGATTGGTCTGGTGGTTGTGTCAGAAGAACAAATTTAAGTTGTGATTATGGAGATTGGTTTAAGAAGTACACAGGAATAAAGCTTCCTGAAACGTCTTCTTCCTGGTTTAACAGGAGCTTGAGCCTTAAGGAATGTAAGACACTGTGTTTGAGAAATTGCTCTTGTACTGCGTATGCAAATTCAGATATCAGAGATGGTGGGAGTGGTTGTTTGCTTTGGTTCCATGACATTGCGGACATGAGAAAACACCCTGATCGAGGGCAAGAAATTCATATACGACTGTCATTCTCTGAACGTGGTAATTTCATTCCAATTCCCTCTTATGCCTTTTTGTCAGGTTTAGATGAAATATAATTTATGATAAGTTGGAATTAATAGAAAAAAAAGGAATAAAATGGAATTTTACTTGGTTCCATCAAAGAATGCATTCTGTTGCATTGCATTCAAAACATTTAAACCATTGCATTCCATCAAATTTGTAAATTATATTAGACAAGTAACAAGATGAAATTATAATAATACTAGATTCTGCTTACCATCAACAAGCATATATGGCCAATAGTAATGTGTCAGAGGTTGGAACTAGCGGTTACAAATCAGCTTCCAAGTTGAAGTTGTGCTGTATAACATGCCTTTCTCCTTTTTTGTTTTGCCCCGAATTGTAAGCTTAGAGCTACTTGTGGATTGACACTAATTTCATTCCTCAGATCCAAGAAGTTATAAGAAGAGACTTGCGAGGATTGTGGTAGGACTTGTTTCATTCATAGTTGTACTAACAATTCTTGTGTGGGCGACTTCAAAACGTATGAAAGGGATGAAGCAACCCAAGCCAGGTGAAGAATTTATAATTTATGAAGTATTTTACATTTCAATGAAAAGAAGAATAATATTGAAATCAAAGATTATTTTTCAAGTTTATTATTTATCTGGTTAACATTAGCACAAATATAATATTATTTATAAGCAATTCATGTCTCTGCTACATTGGCAGTAGTGAAAAAAGCTATTCCCTGGAAGCACATGATGGAGAAGGAAAACAGCAGCTTGCCGAAAATGTTTGATTTTTCAACCATTGATATTGCCACAAATCATTTTTCTAACACAAACAAGTTAGGAGAAGGTGGTTTTGGAACAGTACACCAGGTAGGTGGTCAAATTTGTTCTTGGTTAGCAAGTTATTCGTACTGATTGTGAAGTACCAAAATTCTCAAAATCATTACTAGGGAAAGTTGATAGATGGACAAGAGATTGCAGTCAAGAGACTTTCAAAAACTTCGAGACAGGGAACTGAGGAGTTTAAAAATGAAGTAAAGTTGATGGCAACACTTCAACACCGTAATCTTGTAAAACTTCTTGGTTGTTCTATTCAACAAGACGAGAAGTTGTTGATATATGAATTCATGCCCAACAGAAGTTTGGATTACTTTATTTTTGGTTTCTTCTTTCACTCCCATCAAATTTTTTGCTTTGATTTTTCTCTTGCCTTCGTGTTATTTCCATGCTAACTTGACAAAACGAATGTTGCCAGATACAATGCGAGGCAAATTACTAGATTGGGCTAAGCGGTTGAAAATTATCGAGGGAATAGCTAGGGGTCTTATGTATCTTCATCAAGATTCCAGACTTAGAATAATACATAGAGACATCAAAACAAGTAACATTCTTCTTGATGACAATATGACTCCAAAAATATCAGATTTTGGATTAGCAAGAATATTTGGAATAGATCAAGCTGAAGCAAATACAAGCAGAGTGATGGGAACGCAGTAAGAAACTTAATTTTTGTTTAACAAAGCTATACACAACCACTTCTCCTTACTTTGATACTGTTTTGCAGTGGCTATATGCCTCCAGAATATGCAGTGCATGGTTCTTTCTCAACCAAATCTGATGTTTTCAGTTTTGGTGTAATTGTTATTGAGATGATTAGTGGAAGGAAGAATCGTGGATTTCATGACCCTCACCATCATCTTCTCAACCTTCTTGGCCATGTAAGCTTGAAGTGGTTTCTTGATAACTTGGTTTCCTTATATCATTTGTTTGTCTAAGTCAAACCTGAAGAATTATGAAACTTAAAATGAAAACTAATTCGTGCATATACTCAATGTAATTGAACTATAGTTGAAAGTAAACTCCACACCAACACTCGTACCCTCCCAAATAATCATCTAAAAGGTTTTGAACACATCATAGGAACATGAAAGTTTGCTTTTAGTTTTATCATCCATTGAAACTCCTGTATGTTTGAATAGAAATTTTGAGTAGGGAATGAACTCTCACTCTTGATATTCCTATTTGTCATATCAGGCGTGGAGATTATGGAATGAAGAAAGGCCACTGGAGTTAATGGATGAGATATTAGATGATGGTGGAGACTTATGTTTAGAAATACTGCGGTGCATTCATGTGGGTCTGTTGTGTGTACAACAGAATCCAGAAAATAGGCCTAACATGTCATCTGTTGTTTTGATGTTAAATGGTGAGAAGTTGCTACCAAAACCAAGCGAACCTGGCTTCTATATAGGAAAAGATAATATTGCTGACACTGAATCTTCAAAGCAATATGAAAAGTGTTCAGTAAATGAAGTTTCAATTTCATCCTTAGAGGTGCGATAGAACATATTTCAAGTAATGATATAGTTATGTAAATGAAATGCTGTTCAAATATGTTGAAACTTGTGTATATTGTATATGTGTTTTCAAACTTTCAGTTTAATTTTAAAGTGCAAAACTGTTTACTCTGTCATCACCAAGATCGTTTACAATCTCGACAAATTTCAACAAGTTGTATTATATATTACTTTCCCTTTCACTGTGACCTTGAGGAAAGTACACCACAAGGAGACGAGCCCTTGTGTGCCAATATTCTACATGTAGAACACAGTTTGTGCTTGCAAAATCCATCCCCTAATGTCATCAATACGAAATAGAAAAGGTTCACATCTGTCTTGAAGCAACATTTTCTCTTTCCATATCATTCTCTAAAACTTTAGAGAGGCAAAATGAGAAGCTCAATTTTACCAAAGTTGTCCAATGTTCATGCACTTAAAAATATACAGTGACAATTCCAATAACTAAAATAACATAAGTTAGCCAATTAACCTGGTGTTATGTTCAACCCAATGATCCACAAAACTCACTAATTCCTCAATCCATTCTAACACCAATTCCTTTAATCATATACGTATTATGATTCGTGTTTCGTCCACAATCCATTTCAAAACATCATAATCAAATTAATTAAACTTTTCATGTACTTAACATATTTTGCAGAGATAATTGTTTGTCAAAAACCTTAAATATTTATCATACACACCATCAAACAACAGTTGATCATAATCAATTATGACACCATAAAATCATCACTTTGATAATTTTAGAAACTAAAAGAAAAAAACTTTTTAAGCTCATTGACCATCAAACAGAAATATTGTACCATAAAAAATACCACTTTTTTTCATCGTAGACTTAATTCATCCCAAAATTCTCATATTTCTAAAAATATACCCATCGGTTATTACTAATTTCATCATATAAACCATATTCAAAACTTACTATGATCATTTTGGATATTTTAAACCATAGAAATAGTGTATAATTTACTAGATTAATTTCTCTTATCTTGATCGACAATATATTTCTCGATTATATGTGAAATTTTATTTGAGCATAATATTGTCAAATGGCGTGTTTGAAAATTCTAAATATTTCATCTACGTAAGAAAATTTAAGCTTTATTACCATAATATACGTATATTACACACTTACTATATAAAGCAGGCTACTAAAAGAAATAGTATTACACACTTACTATATACAGTGTTCATCTTGGACCACATCAGGAAGAACTCAACACAGAACGGACTTGCCACCACTGGTGAGACCGTTGTTCTTCGCAGCGTCACCCTCTGATCCTGCCTCATCTGCAACGCCAACAACACCTTTGTATTCGCCATTTTTCTTACTCATTCTTTCATTTTGCTTGCTTCTCTTTATCATGTCAAATTGTTACGTCAATATCTATACTTGAAAATTCAATGTTTTTTCATACCCATTCTTACTTATAAGAAATTCATTCATACTGATTGTTTCAAGGATCTCTTCTTCCTGTTAGATAAATTTTAATGGGTCCCACATGTTTTTTTTAAGGAAAATGACACTTGAACAACCATTTTTGACAACATTTAGACACGCGCACACGTATCAAAATCTGAGTGGTCCAGTTGGAAAAATTAAATGAAAATGGACCACTCAGATTTTGACACGTGTGCGCGTGTCTAAATGTTGTCAAAAATGGTTCTTCAAGTATCATTTTCCTTTTTTTAATAATTGCAAAAGTGGAAAAGCAGTTTGTTTGGATGTGCAAAGTCATGCAAGGCAGCAGCTTTTGTACGTTGCAAGTCTTTACCGTGTAAGATGGATGGAGTTTGTTATAAATAACAGAGAAAGCAAAGGGTTACACACCCACCACGGAGAAGAAAGAAAATATGAAGGAAAGTGTGGCACACTTGTAAGTGTGTGCACGGTGGTGGAATAGAGAGAGGGAAGTCTCACGGTATTGTGAGAGAAAAAACAGAGAGAAGGAGAAGCCACCAAAGTCATATGGTGTTTTGTGAGAGAAAGAGAGAAAATGGGTTGTAGTTTGTGAGTTGTATGTTGTGTAAGTTTAAGAGTTTAAAGTTTTGTCTTTGTATTTGTGTGTTCTAGATAGTTTTCCAGAAAAATTTATAATAGAGTATATTTCCCGGATACTACAAAATTGGTCTCATATTTCTATATTCCTACAAAATTGGTTAGTGAGATGGAGAGGAAGAAAAAGAATGCATCTTCCAAATCCAGAAAAAGTGGATCTCAGAGACACAATGCTGGAGCAAGTAACCAGTTGACAGTCTGTCATGGCTATGTAGCTAGTTCTTATCATACAGGAATTATTTCTGGATTCATGTAATAATGTTAGATTATTGAAAAAGGAAAAACGTTGGATTGAAACGTTCAAAAGCACGTTTTAAATTTATTTTATTAAGTGTCCCAACGGTAAAATATTTAATGACTTTTATTGTTTTTTATTGATTTTATTCTTCCTTATCTCTTACCCTTCTAAAATTATTGTGGGTTTATTTTATACTCCTTTTAGAGATCTTCAGATATATTCTAGGAAGTTCCTGTTGTATCCTGGGGACTTGCACAATACACCGTAGATAAGTCTTTAAAGACAGTGATCTGCACGCCTCAGGAAATTATGGTTTGAGTATTGGTCATCATTTTTTACAACAATCTTAAGGACTTATATTTATATTTCAATCTCGTTACTGTGAAAAGTAAAAAAGAACTCAGACAATGTTTGCAAAACCCATAACTCGGAGGTTGCCAAGCTCCTCGCAACAACAATGGCTTTTGATCGAATTTGTAAGGATTGCGGATGAGGACGAAGAAGATGAGGTATTTGAGTAAATTTTCGTATATTTTACCTACAAAGAGAAAAACACAACCGGGTATTTTCTCGTTTACCAATCTTAAATATTTTAAAATTGTGGGGGTGTAGGTAATTTTACTTAATTACTCTGAAAAAATAAATTTTGGTTTTTCACTTAATAATATTGATAGTATTAAATTTGAAAATGGTAATTGTGTCATTGTTTGTATGTGGATGACGTGCTAAATTTTGGTACACGCAATGAGATTGTTGCTAGAACTAAATTGTTTCTAGGATCAAACTTTGACATGAAAGACATAAGTGAAGCCAATGTGATTTTAGGTATTAGAATCATAAGGATGAGAGATAATATATTACTATCACAAGAACAATACGTTGAGAAACTTCTTAAAAAGTTTGGGTTTTATGACCTAAAACAAGTTAGTATCCCTTATGATGCTAAATCTAAATTAATGAAAAATAGAACAGAATCATTATCTCAGCCTCAGTATACCCAGATAATTGGGAGCTTACTGCACTTGATGAGCTTTTCTAGACCTGATATTGTTTATGCAGTACGTAGACTGAGTAGGTACACTCAATGTCCAAATCAAGAACATTGGGATGCACTTTCCAGGATTATGAGATACTTAAGAGGTTTAATGGATTATGTCATTGAATATAGTGGATTTCCCACTGTACTAGAAGGGTACAATGATGCTAACTGGATATCTGATTCAGATGAGACAAAATCCACTAGTGGTTATGTATTCACACTTAGGGTGGTGCGATTACATGGAGATTAGCCAGACAAACAATTAAGATCAACAATGGAATATGAGTTTGTCGCTCTTGAGATGGCTGATAGTGAGGCTGAGTGGTTGAAAAACTTCTTAGCAAACATTCCACTAGGAATAAAACCAACGTCATTGGTGTCAATACACTGTGATTGCTAATCGACAATAGTTATAGCTAAAAACAAGAATTACAATGGAAAGAGTAGAGACATAATTTGGTGAAACAGCTGCTAAAGAGTGGAACTATTTCCATTGACTATGTGAAGTTAGAACAAAATCTAGCGGATCCTCTGACAAAACCCCTAGGAAGACAAATGATATTAGAAACATCGAGGGGAATGAGACTTAAGCCACTGGCAAACAAACAAGTGATGGTAACCCAACCTTTGTGATTGGAGATCCCATGAATAAGATTCATATGGGTAAAAACAAGTCACTTGTTAGTTCTGATAGCACTAAATTGATTTTAATCAATTATGTCCCTTCCTATGATGTGTGTGAAAGTGCTAGAGACTGCAATGTTGAGAGGTTAAACTTTGTCGTTAAAATTCTATGTGGTGAAAGAATTTTAACTTAAACAAAGTTTTTAATGATCTTCATATCCCTTACGGGTGGTGTATGATTTGCAGCATACACTTGATGAAATCACCTATATGAGTGTCGAGTGGGGCCGCTTGCATGAGATCTTGGCATGATCTCTAGAGCACTCATGAATATCGGGCACGAGCATGGCCTATTAAGCGCAACACAGCGATAACAGCAAGGATTGTGGGGGTGTATTGTGATTGATAAACCTCTAACACACGTCAAGTGTCTTTGGTTCGTATAGCTTGCTATACCAACTACACTGTGTGTTAAGTATTTCAATCTAAGACTGGTTTATATAGCTTGCTATACCAGGTCTGATGCACTACATCCTATGAGACCCAGAATAAAAGTTTCTTGTCTTTTTCTTTTGCAATAAGTGGGGGATTGTTGTAATAATGTTAGATTATTGCAAAAAGAAAAACGTTGGATTGCAACGTTCAAAACTTTAATTGCCAATAATGTTTTAAATTCATTTTATTAAGTGCCCCAACGGTNTTTCATCTACGTAAGAAAATTTAAGCTTTATTACCATAATATACGTATATTACACACTTACTATATAAAGCAGGCTACTAAAAGAAATAGTATTACACACTTACTATATACAGTGTTCATCTTGGACCACATCAGGAAGAACTCAACACAGAACGGACTTGCCACCACTGGTGAGACCGTTGTTCTTCGCAGCGTCACCCTCTGATCCTGCCTCATCTGCAACGCCAACAACACCTTTGTATTCGCCATTTTTCTTACTCATTCTTTCATTTTGCTTGCTTCTCTTTATCATGTCAAATTGTTACGTCAATATCTATACTTGAAAATTCAATGTTTTTTCATACCCATTCTTACTTATAAGAAATTCATTCATACTGATTGTTTCAAGGATCTCTTCTTCCTGTTAGATAAATTTTAATGGGTCCCACATGTTTTTTTTAAGGAAAATGACACTTGAACAACCATTTTTGACAACATTTAGACACGCGCACACGTATCAAAATCTGAGTGGTCCAGTTGGAAAAATTAAATGAAAATGGACCACTCAGATTTTGACACGTGTGCGCGTGTCTAAATGTTGTCAAAAATGGTTCTTCAAGTATCATTTTCCTTTTTTTAATAATTGCAAAAGTGGAAAAGCAGTTTGTTTGGATGTGCAAAGTCATGCAAGGCAGCAGCTTTTGTACGTTGCAAGTCTTTACCGTGTAAGATGGATGGAGTTTGTTATAAATAAAAGAGAAAGCAAAGGGTTACACACCCACCACGGAGAAGAAAGAAAATATGAAGGAAAGTGTGGCACACTTGTAAGTGTGTGCACGGTGGTGGAATAGAGAGAGGGAAGTCTCACGGTATTGTGAGAGAAAAAACAGAGAGAAGGAGAAGCCACCAAAGTCATATGGTGTTTTGTGAGAGAAAGAGAGAAAATGGGTTGTAGTTTGTGAGTTGTATGTTGTGTAAGTTTAAGAGTTTAAAGTTTTGTCTTTGTATTTGTGTGTTCTAGATAGTTTTCCAGAAAAATTTATAATAGAGTATATTTCCCGGATACTACAAAATTGGTCTCATATTTCTATATTCCTACAAAATTGGTTAGTGAGATGGAGAGGAAGAAAAAGAATGCATCTTCCAAATCCAGAAAAAGTGGATCTCAGAGACACAATGCTGGAGCAAGTAACCAGTTGACAGTCTGTCATGGCTATGTAGCTAGTTCTTATCATACAGGAATTATTTCTGGATTCATGTAATAATGTTAGATTATTGAAAAAGGAAAAACGTTGGATTGAAACGTTCAAAAGCACGTTTTAAATTTATTTTATTAAGTGTCCCAACGGTAAAATATTTAATGACTTTTATTGTTTTTTATTGATTTTATTCTTCCTTATCTCTTACCCTTCTAAAATTATTGTGGGTTTATTTTATACTCCTTTTAGAGATCTTCAGATATATTCTAGGAAGTTCCTGTTGTATCCTGGGGACTTGCACAATACACCGTAGATAAGTCTTTAAAGACAGTGATCTGCACGCCTCAGGAAATTATGGTTTGAGTATTGGTCATCATTTTTTACAACAATCTTAAGGACTTATATTTATATTTCAATCTCGTTACTGTGAAAAGTAAAAAAGAACTCAGACAATGTTTGCAAAACCCATAACTCGGAGGTTGCCAAGCTCCTCGCAACAACAATGGCTTTTGATCGAATTTGTAAGGATTGCGGATGAGGACGAAGAAGATGAGGTATTTGAGTAAATTTTCGTATATTTTACCTACAAAGAGAAAAACACAACCGGGTATTTTCTCGTTTACCAATCTTAAATATTTTAAAATTGTGGGGGTGTAGGTAATTTTACTTAATTACTCTGAAAAAATAAATTTTGGTTTTTCACTTAATAATATTGATAGTATTAAATTTGAAAATGGTAATTGTGTCATTGTTTGTATGTGGATGACGTGCTAAATTTTGGTACACGCAATGAGATTGTTGCTAGAACTAAATTGTTTCTAGGATCAAACTTTGACATGAAAGACATAAGTGAAGCCAATGTGATTTTAGGTATTAGAATCATAAGGATGAGAGATAATATATTACTATCACAAGAACAATACGTTGAGAAACTTCTTAAAAAGTTTGGGTTTTATGACCTAAAACAAGTTAGTATCCCTTATGATGCTAAATCTAAATTAATGAAAAATAGAGCAGAATCATTATCTCAGCCTCAGTATACCCAGATAATTGGGAGCTTACTGCACTTGATGAGCTTTTCTAGACCTGATATTGTTTATGCAGTACGTAGACTGAGTAGGTACACTCAATGTCCAAATCAAGAACATTGGGATGCACTTTCCAGGATTATGAGATACTTAAGAGGTTTAATGGATTATGTCATTGAATATAGTGGATTTCCCACTGTACTAGAAGGGTACAATGATGCTAACTGGATATCTGATTCAGATGAGACAAAATCCACTAGTGGTTATGTATTCACACTTAGGGTGGTGCGATTACATGGAGATTAGCCAGACAAACAATTAAGATCAACAATGGAATATGAGTTTGTCGCTCTTGAGATGGCTGATAGTGAGGCTGAGTGGTTGAAAAACTTCTTAGCAAACATTCCACTAGGAATAAAACCAACGTCATTGGTGTCAATACACTGTGATTGCTAATCGACAATAGTTATAGCTAAAAACAAGAATTACAATGGAAAGAATAGAGACATAATTTGGTGAAACAGCTGCTAAAGAGTGGAACTATTTCCATTGACTATGTGAAGTTAGAACAAAATCTAGCGGATCCTCTGACAAAACCCCTAGGAAGACAAATGATATTAGAAACATCGAGGGGAATGAGACTTAAGCCACTGGCAAACAAACAAGTGATGGTAACCCAACCTTTGTGATTGGAGATCCCATGAATAAGGTTCATATGGGTAAAAACAAGTCACTTGTTAGTTCTGATAGCACTAAATTGATTTTAATCAATTATGTCCCTTCCTATGATGTGTGTGAAAGTGCTAGAGACTGCAATGTTGAGAGGTTAAACTTTGTCGTTAAAATTCTATGTGGTGAAAGAATTTTAACTTAAACAAAGTTTTTAATGATCTTCATATCCCTTACGGGTGGTGTATGATTTGCAGCATACACTTGATGAAATCACCTATATGAGTGTCGAGTGGGGCCGCTTGCATGAGATCTTGGCATGATCTCTAGAGCACTCATGAATATCGGGCACGAGCATGGCCTATTAAGCGCAACACAGCGATAACAGCAAGGATTGTGGGGGTGTATTGTGATTGATAAACCTCTAACACACGTCAAGTGTCTTTGGTTCGTATAGCTTGCTATACCAACTACACTGTGTGTTAAGTATTTCAATCTAAGACTGGTTTATATAGCTTGCTATACCAGGTCTGATGCACTACATCCTATGAGACCCAGAATAAAAGTTTCTTGTCTTTTTCTTTTGCAATAAGTGGGGGATTGTTGTAATAATGTTAGATTATTGCAAAAAGAAAAACGTTGGATTGCAACGTTCAAAACTTTAATTGCCAATAATGTTTTAAATTCATTTTATTAAGTGCCCCAACGGTAAAATATTTAATGGCTTTTATTGTCTTTTATTGATTTTATTCTTTCCTATCTATATAAATAGAGAGCTTTTTCCCATTCCAAAAACACACCAAAAGCCGTCTTTTCTCCTTCTCCTTTCTTCTTTTCCACTTCTAAAATTATTCTGGGTTTATTTTATAGTCTTTTTAGAGATCTTCTGAGATCCTCAGATATATCCTGGGAAGTTCCTGTTGTATCCTAGGAACTTGCATAATACACCGAAGATAAGTCTTTAAGAACAGTGATCTACACACCTCAGGAAATCACGGTTTGAGTATTGGTCATTATTTTTACTACATCATGTTGATATCTTCTTATATGGAAAGTGTGGCATCAAGTGGGAAAATGGTAAAAGCAGTAATAATAGGTCTTGGAGCAGGTTTACTTCCCATGTTTCTTCATGGCTGTGTCCCCTTTTTAGAGATCGAGACTGTGGAGTTAGACCCCGTGATTGTTGATATTGCAAAGGACTACTTCAGTTTTATGGAGGATGAACGACTAAAGGTGCACATAGCTGATGGGATCCAATTTGTACAAGAGATTGACAATTCGGGAGTGGCTCAAATTCATGGAAAAAGTAATGACTGTAGTTACACAGAGTCTCCTTTAATGAAAGTTCTACTGTGTCTCATGCTGGTGCAGAACTTACAAAAGTTGATATCATTATTGTTGATGTGGACTCTTCGGACCCAAGCTCGGGATTGACATGCCCTGCTCCAGATTTTTTGGATGAGTTTTTTCTTGAGACTATAAAGGATAAGTTGTCAGAAACTTGGATAAACGTAAATGGGATACGGCCACTTGTTGAAAAAGGAAACGAATGTCCCCCACCTTTTGTGGAAAGTTGCCTAAAGTTTGTATCTTCCAAGGACTTTGAGGAAAGTGTCTTCCCTTTGTCTGCTGAAGTACCGAAACTCTGCACCAATGTTTCTTGGAGTTTAGTTCTTTTATTGGTTATAAAAGGAGAGCAAGATGTGTAAAGAAAAACCACCACCACCGAGAAAGAAATGAGCAAAGGTGCAGTAGAGAAAGAAAGCTGTGTGAGTGTGTGGGAAGAGAGGGAGAACCACGGGAAAATTGGTGTAGTGTGCACCACCGTGAAGAGAGAAAAATTACGGAGGGCCTGTGTTGTGTATTGGGTGTTTGAAGGAGTGTATCTTTGAGAGTCTAAGAGTGTTGTGTTTGTGTACTCATGTATTTGCAAGTTCTAAATAAGGGATATATTTTTAGTAGAAACCAACACTTCCCCCTCTTTTTGTTTTCCCCGTGCCCTTCTTCACATGCTTCTTTTGTATACCAGTAAATAAGAAAATTTTCAAATTGTTAATGCATTGTTAAGCTTACAGACAGTTCATCGATATATTGCAAAGTGAACATATTTTGTCCGATTTCATCTTCACTGAAAGATTCTTTTTCACTCTGTATATATCTGGCTGGCTCTCTCCATTTAGTCTTTCTCCTATAATCAATACATGTTGTAAGTAAGTGCCACTCTAAAGTTTTAGAGAATGATATGGAAAGAGAAAATGTTGCTTCAAGACAGATGTGAACCTTTTCTATTTCGTATTGATGACATTAGGGGATGGATTTTGCAAGCACAAACTGTGTTCTACATGTAGAATATTGGCACACAAGGGCTCGTCTCCTTGTGATGTACTTTCCTCAAGGTCACAGTGAAAGGGAAAGTAATATATAATACAACTTGTTGAAATTTGTCGAGATTGTAAACGATCTTGGTGATGACAGAGTAAAAAGTTTTGCACTTTAAAATTAAACTGAAAGTTTGAAAACACATATACAATATACACAAGTTTCAACATATTTGAACAGCATTTCATTTACATAACTATATCATTACTTGAAATATGTTCTATCGCACCTCTAAGGATGAAATTGAAACTTCATTTACTGAACACTTTTCATATTGCTTTGAAGATTCAGTGTCAGCAATATTATCTTTTCCTATATAGAAGCCAGGTTCGCTTGGTTTTGGTAGCAACTTCTCACCATTTAACATCAAAACAACAGATGACATGTTAGGCCTATTTTCTGGATTCTGTTGTACACACAACAGACCCACATGAATGCACCGCAGTATTTCTAAACATAAGTCTCCACCATCATCTAATATCTCATCCATTAACTCCAGTGGCCTTTCTTCATTCCATAATCTCCACGCCTGATATGACAAATAGGAATATCAAGAGTGAGAGTTCATTCCCTACTCAAAATTTCTATTCAAACATACAGGAGTTTCAATGGATGATAAAACTAAAAGCAAACTTTCATGTTCCTATGATGTGTTCAAAACCTTTTAGATGATTATTTGGGAGGGTACGAGTGTTGGTGTGGAGTTTACTTTCAACTATAGTTCAATTACATTGAGTATATGCACGAATTAGTTTTCATTTTAAGTTTCATAATTCTTCAGGTTTGACTTAGACAAACAAATGATATAAGGAAACCAAGTTATCAAGAAACCACTTCAAGCTTACATGGCCAAGAAGGTTGAGAAGATGATGGTGAGGGTCATGAAATCCACGATTCTTCCTTCCACTAATCATCTCAATAACAATTACACCAAAACTGAAAACATCAGATTTGGTTGAGAAAGAACCATGCACTGCATATTCTGGAGGCATATAGCCACTGCAAAACAGTATCAAAGTAAGGAGAAGTGGTTGTGTATAGCTTTGTTAAACAAAAATTAAGTTTCTTACTGCGTTCCCATCACTCTGCTTGTATTTGCTTCAGCTTGATCTATTCCAAATATTCTTGCTAATCCAAAATCTGATATTTTTGGAGTCATATTGTCATCAAGAAGAATGTTACTTGTTTTGATGTCTCTATGTATTATTCTAAGTCTGGAATCTTGATGAAGATACATAAGACCCCTAGCTATTCCCTCGATAATTTTCAACCGCTTAGCCCAATCTAGTAATTTGCCTCGCATTGTATCTGGCAACATTCGTTTTGTCAAGTTAGCATGGAAATAACACGAAGGCAAGAGAAAAATCAAAGCAAAAAATTTGATGGGAGTGAAAGAAGAAACCAAAAATAAAGTAATCCAAACTTCTGTTGGGCATGAATTCATATATCAACAACTTCTCGTCTTGTTGAATAGAACAACCAAGAAGTTTTACAAGATTACGGTGTTGAAGTGTTGCCATCAACTTTACTTCATTTTTAAACTCCTCAGTTCCCTGTCTCGAAGTTTTTGAAAGTCTCTTGACTGCAATCTCTTGTCCATCTATCAACTTTCCCTAGTAATGATTTTGAGAATTTTGGTACTTCACAATCAGTACGAATAACTTGCTAACCAAGAACAAATTTGACCACCTACCTGGTGTACTGTTCCAAAACCACCTTCTCCTAACTTGTTTGTGTTAGAAAAATGATTTGTGGCAATATCAATGGTTGAAAAATCAAACATTTTCGGCAAGCTGCTGTTTTCCTTCTCCATCATGTGCTTCCAGGGAATAGCTTTTTTCACTACTGCCAATGTAGCAGAGACATGAATTGCTTATAAATAATATTATATTTGTGCTAATGTTAACCAGATAAATAATAAACTTGAAAAATAATCTTTGATTTCAATATTATTCTTCTTTTCATTGAAATGTAAAATACTTCATAAATTATAAATTCTTCACCTGGCTTGGGTTGCTTCATCCCTTTCATACGTTTTGAAGTCGCCCACACAAGAATTGTTAGTACAACTATGAATGAAACAAGTCCTACCACAATCCTCGCAAGTCTCTTCTTATAACTTCTTGGATCTGAGGAATGAAATTAGTGTCAATCCACAAGTAGCTCTAAGCTTACAATTCGGGGCAAAACAAAAAAGGAGAAAGGCATGTTATACAGCACAACTTCAACTTGGAAGCTGATTTGTAACCGCTAGTTCCAACCTCTGACACATTACTATTGGCCATATATGCTTGTTGATGGTAAGCAGAATCTAGTATTATTATAATTTCATCTTGTTACTTGTCTAATATAATTTACAAATTTGATGGAATGCAATGGTTTAAATGTTTTGAATGCAATGCAACAGAATGCATTCTTTGATGGAACCAAGTAAAATTCCATTTTATTCCTTTTTTTTCTATTAATTCCAACTTATCATAAATTATATTTCATCTAAACCTGACAAAAAGGCATAAGAGGGAATTGGAATGAAATTACCACGTTCAGAGAATGACAGTCGTATATGAATTTCTTGCCCTCGATCAGGGTGTTTTCTCATGTCCGCAATGTCATGGAACCAAAGCAAACAACCACTCCCACCATCTCTGATATCTGAATTTGCATACGCAGTACAAGAGCAATTTCTCAAACACAGTGTCTTACATTCCTTAAGGCTCAAGCTCCTGTTAAACCAGGAAGAAGACGTTTCAGGAAGCTTTATTCCTGTGTACTTCTTAAACCAATCTCCATAATCACAACTTAAATTTGTTCTTCTGACACAACCACCAGACCAATCATGAGAATCCCACTTTGCTTGAAACTTTGGTGTGAATCCTTGCAACCATTCACATATTGGAACATTATTAACATTGCAGATAGAGTTGACATCACAAGTGGAAAAATATTCACACTGATCTAGTGGATAACTGTATACAGTATCCCAACTTTGTCTTTCTTTTGACCATAGAACACGCTCTGTAGCCCCTCCTGGATTGAGCTTAAGCATTGTTCTACTAAGCATTGAACTGTCTAACGTTTCATATCCATAAGAAACACCTTTGTTAGTGAACTCAAGAGAGAAATTCAAGAATCTGAACATTCTGTCCGAAGAAACACCACTGAAAATATAGCCATTCCAAGGCCCTGTGCTGTAAAAAATTTTAGTTCCGTTTGTAGTAACTTGTTGAGGATAGCCCTTTGTATCGATCATAAAAGAAAACTCACCTTCAGCTGGATCATTTTTGTCCCTCCAAGACGTGAGATACTGATATGGGCCGGGTTTTGCACCAAACTAGGCATATTTGCCTATAATATTACCAAAATGGGCAAATTCAACCAAATTTACGAAAATGGGGAAGTCGTGGGGGGCCCAAACGACTTCAAATGAAGAAGTCGTGCCCCTCCTGCACGACTTCACACTGTTCATAGCAACAGTGTTGAAGTCGTGCACCCCAAAAACGACTTCAAGACTTTGTAATCGATTACAATGTAATGGTAATCGATTACAGAATGTTGAAATCATGACCACCCTGCACGACTTCAAATTTGTATGCCACCAAAAGCACTGGTAATCGATTACAAAACATGTGTAATCGATTACCAGGTTGTTTTGGTGCAAGGCAGAAGCGGACGCTCGTCCAGGCAGAAGAGGACGCTCGTCCACCCAGGCAGAAGAGGACGCTCGTCCAGCCAGGCAGAGAGAACGCTCGTCCAGAAAGCTAAGAGGACGTTCGTCCATCTAGCTAAGAGGACGCTCGTCGAGATGCGCTAAGTGGACGCTCGGCAGGAGAAGTGGACGCTCGTCCATTTTCAGTGAACGCTCGTCCACATACAGATCGTCCGCGCTCGGACGCAACAAAGGGGCGCAGGGCGCGCGATTTTTTCAGAAAGTTTCAACACTCTGTAATCGATTACCAAATCAATGTAATCGATTACAGGATCCAGAAGTCGTTTTTGGGATGCACGACTTCAACACTGTACCTATGAACAGTGTGAAGTCGTGCAGGGGGGNTTTGCACTTTAAAATTAAACTGAAAGTTTGAAAACACATATACAATATACACAAGTTTCAACATATTTGAACAGCATTTCATTTACATAACTATATCATTACTTGAAATATGTTCTATCGCACCTCTAAGGATGAAATTGAAACTTCATTTACTGAACACTTTTCATATTGCTTTGAAGATTCAGTGTCAGCAATATTATCTTTTCCTATATAGAAGCCAGGTTCGCTTGGTTTTGGTAGCAACTTCTCACCATTTAACATCAAAACAACAGATGACATGTTAGGCCTATTTTCTGGATTCTGTTGTACACACAACAGACCCACATGAATGCACCGCAGTATTTCTAAACATAAGTCTCCACCATCATCTAATATCTCATCCATTAACTCCAGTGGCCTTTCTTCATTCCATAATCTCCACGCCTGATATGACAAATAGGAATATCAAGAGTGAGAGTTCATTCCCTACTCAAAATTTCTATTCAAACATACAGGAGTTTCAATGGATGATAAAACTAAAAGCAAACTTTCATGTTCCTATGATGTGTTCAAAACCTTTTAGATGATTATTTGGGAGGGTACGAGTGTTGGTGTGGAGTTTACTTTCAACTATAGTTCAATTACATTGAGTATATGCACGAATTAGTTTTCATTTTAAGTTTCATAATTCTTCAGGTTTGACTTAGACAAACAAATGATATAAGGAAACCAAGTTATCAAGAAACCACTTCAAGCTTACATGGCCAAGAAGGTTGAGAAGATGATGGTGAGGGTCATGAAATCCACGATTCTTCCTTCCACTAATCATCTCAATAACAATTACACCAAAACTGAAAACATCAGATTTGGTTGAGAAAGAACCATGCACTGCATATTCTGGAGGCATATAGCCACTGCAAAACAGTATCAAAGTAAGGAGAAGTGGTTGTGTATAGCTTTGTTAAACAAAAATTAAGTTTCTTACTGCGTTCCCATCACTCTGCTTGTATTTGCTTCAGCTTGATCTATTCCAAATATTCTTGCTAATCCAAAATCTGATATTTTTGGAGTCATATTGTCATCAAGAAGAATGTTACTTGTTTTGATGTCTCTATGTATTATTCTAAGTCTGGAATCTTGATGAAGATACATAAGACCCCTAGCTATTCCCTCGATAATTTTCAACCGCTTAGCCCAATCTAGTAATTTGCCTCGCATTGTATCTGGCAACATTCGTTTTGTCAAGTTAGCATGGAAATAACACGAAGGCAAGAGAAAAATCAAAGCAAAAAATTTGATGGGAGTGAAAGAAGAAACCAAAAATAAAGTAATCCAAACTTCTGTTGGGCATGAATTCATATATCAACAACTTCTCGTCTTGTTGAATAGAACAACCAAGAAGTTTTACAAGATTACGGTGTTGAAGTGTTGCCATCAACTTTACTTCATTTTTAAACTCCTCAGTTCCCTGTCTCGAAGTTTTTGAAAGTCTCTTGACTGCAATCTCTTGTCCATCTATCAACTTTCCCTAGTAATGATTTTGAGAATTTTGGTACTTCACAATCAGTACGAATAACTTGCTAACCAAGAACAAATTTGACCACCTACCTGGTGTACTGTTCCAAAACCACCTTCTCCTAACTTGTTTGTGTTAGAAAAATGATTTGTGGCAATATCAATGGTTGAAAAATCAAACATTTTCGGCAAGCTGCTGTTTTCCTTCTCCATCATGTGCTTCCAGGGAATAGCTTTTTTCAGTAATCCCAATGTAGCAGGAGACATGAATTGCTTATAAATAATATAATATTTGTGCTTATAATGTAAACAAGATAAATAGACATTAGGTGAACAAGAAAACAAACTTGAGAACTGAAAAATAATCTTTGATTTCAATATTATTCTTCTTTTCATTGAAATGTAAAATACTTCATAAATTATAAATTCTTCACCTGGCTTGGGTTGCTTCATCCCTTTCATACGTTTTGAAGTCGCCCACACAAGAATTGTTAGTCCAACTATGAATGTAACAAGTCCTACAACAGTCCCTGCAAGTCTCTTTGGATTTAGGTTATTCCTCTCTGAATTTAGGTCCTTCTTATTCCTCTTTGGATTTAGGTCCCTCTTATTCCTTCTTTGATCTGAGGAATGAAATTAGTCTCAATCCACAAGTAGCTCTAAGCTTACATTTCAGGGAAAAACAAAAGAGGAGAAAGGCATGTTATACAGAACAACTTCAACTTGGAAGCTGATTTATACCCGCTAGTTCCAACTTCTGACACATTACTATTAGCCATACTGTGCTTGTTGATGGTAAGCAGAATCTAGTATTGCTATAATTTCATCCTCTTAGTTGTCTAATAGAATTTACAATTTTGATGGAATGCAATGGAGGAAAGGTTTTAAATGCAATGGAGGAAAGGTTTTAAATGCAATGGAATAGAATGCATTCTTTGATGAATCCTAGTAATGTTCCATTTCATTCTTTTCTTTTCTATCGATTCCAACTTAACATAAATTATATTTTTGAACTAAATCTGACAAAGAGGCATAAAATGAATGGAAATGAAATTACCTTGTTCAGAAAATGGCAGTCGTATATGAATTTCTTGCCCTCGATCAGTGTGAGTTCTCATGTCCGCAATGTCATAGAACCAAAGCAAACAACCACTCCCACCATCTCTAATATCTGAATTTGCATATGCAGTACAAGAGCAATTTCTCAAACACAATGTCTCACATTCCTTAAGGCTCAAGCTCCTGTTAAACCAGGAAGAAGACGTTTCTGGAAGCTTTATTCCTGTGTACTCCTTAAACCAATCTCCATCATCACAACTTAACTTTGTTCTTCTGACACAACCACCAGACCAATCATGAGAATCCCACTTATCTTGAAACTTTGGTGTGAAACCTTGCAAGCATTCACATATTGGATCATTATTAACATTGCAGATAGAGTTGACGCCACAGGCTGCAAAATATTCACACTGACCTAGTGGATGACTGTTTACATTATCCCAACTTTGTTTTTGGTTTGACCATAGAGAACGCTCTGTACCCCCTCTTGGATCGAGCTTAAGCATTGTTCTAGTAAGCACTGAACTGTTTAACGTTTCATATCCATAAGAAACCCCTTTCTTAGTGAACTCAAGAGAGAAATTCAAGAATCTGTGCATTCTGTCCCAAGAAACACCACTGAAAAGATAGCCATTCCAAGGCCCTGTGCTGTAAAAAATTGTAGTTCCATTTGTAGTAACTTGTTGAGGAAAGCCCTTTGTATCGATCTTATAAGAAAAGTCACCTTCAGCTGGATCATCATCGTCCCTCCAAGACGTGAGATACTGATATGGACCAGTAACAAAATCACTTTTCAGTTTCATGCCTGCAAGGAAAGTGTCTCCAGGATAATCAAAGCTTTCCCACAAGAAGTTCTCTGAGCTCTCTCCATCTCTGACAACAAGGTTTCCTGAATCTAAAAGTTGCATAACTGGTTTCACTGCAATTTTTGATGAGTTGGAGGACCACACTCTTCCTCAGGAGCCATCAAGAATGACAAGATGTCCTTGATGAGTAAGTTTAAGAACTGCTGTTGAGTTTTGTGCTGCGACATTCCTGTTGGCAACCCACACAATAATCCTAGGTGATATGCCCTTGTACCATATACCAAAATATTGTCTTCTTGAGTTTCCAAAGTCAAAAAATCCAGCTTCAAAGGTTCCTGCAGAAGAAACAAGTGTCTCATGATATTTTAAGGACTGATTTGGAGTGATAGTAGAGGAAGTGGGCATGAAACAAAAGAAAGTAATGTAAATGATTAGCGTGAGAATTTGTAGGCTCTCCATTGTGTGTGTGTATGTTTGTTATGGTTACTGCTACCATCATCCTCTTAATCAAATACTCTATATTACACTCAAACTGGTTAGTCAACTCTGCCATTTTGCCCACGCGTTAACTCACTAAAGTATTGATCATAGAAATAGATGTTTTGGAACTCACGTAAAAGTGTATTACTTCTATTTCATATCTATGTAAATTAACTACGAACAGTTGACTTTCCCATTTTCCCTGCAACTTCCCACCTCAGTATCTTCTTCAAACTTTCGCCAGCCAATTTCTTTGACATAACTATCGGATTGTGTTCCTTGCAGTGGACAAAACCTCTAGTCTAGTTCGTTTAAGTGCATTTTGTCTTTGTCCCGTTCACTCACAAATTTTTAACTCTTTTTACCGGTAAAGGGTGATCATGGATTGGATTTTTAATCTAGTTCCAATATTGGATCTATAGTCCAAATATATTTTAACTAAATCGATTAGATTTGGATTTTTTTTTTCTCTTTAATTGGATTAAATCTAGATTGTATCCACTTTGTCAATTAGATTCAATTCCGTGAGATCAACCTAATAGAACTAACTATTAGTTCTAACAGAGATTGGCTTGGACTGACTCAACTCGAATTGGATTTGGCTCAACTACTTATGTGGTTTTGGTCATTTTACCATAACCTTGACCAGAGCTAACTTAAGAGATGGGCTTGGACTGACTCAACTCGAATTGGATTTGGCTCAACTACTTATGTGGTTTTGGTCATTTTACCGTAACCTTGACCAGAGCTAACTTAAGTCAACCTGAGACTAAATCAACTTGATTCATTAGGCCTATATCTAATCATCTTGACTTTTGGTTAAAGTCATCTCGACTCAACCTTCAATCTTATTCGTCTTAACTTGACTTTAGTTTTCAGTCGAGTCGACTCAGCTTGAGAAGACCTTGTTCATCCTAGACCCAATCTGACTCAACTTGAGCATACCTATTTCAACTTGATCCCAATCTGACTCGACTCGACTTGGGCTTAGTTCGACTCATATCTTCTATTCTACTTTGGTTGACTTTTGTCAACTTAAAATGAAGTCAAAGTAATATAAATTTGAATATTTAAGAATTGGATTTGAGAATATATATCTTTTGTGTTGGAAATACATCCCTCCTTAATTGAGGAATGCAATTCTTATGCATGGATTTACAATATATATTACTTAAACGATTTGATACGCTTGTCAAGAAGTTAACAAATCCCGTAAAAGAGGTAAAATCAAGGAAAGAAGATGTTCTAAGTCTTAGAATTATTTCTTTGGCTGTTGAAAAGAAGTACATTCATCTTTGGAAATGTGAAGAACATTTAATATTCACTGTCACTTAGAATTTTGAGAGTGTTGGAGATACATAAGAGTAGTTAAGTAATTCGGCTAGTAAGTTGAAGAGTAGTAACGAGTTAAGTGTCATTTATGAGAAAAAAAAAGAGAGATCATTTTATAATCCAACTTTTATAGTAAAATTCTTATACTTGCCTAGTCCCGTTATTTTTCCTTATCATATTTAAGTAGGTTTTCTACTTAAAAAATATAACAAGTTATTCTCTTCTCCTAATTTTTTATTTCTTAAGACTACTTTAAGATATAGAAAGAGAAAAAAATTTCACTTCCATATACTTTTCTCAATTTCTCAACAATTTGATCACCTTATGCCGAATTCTTATTTGTAATGTCCAAAACTTTGACTAATGAAAAGTCACGACTATAGCGCTGTCTTACGACCACCAAGAGTACATAATGCTATGGTTTTGATGAGTATTTCAAAGAGCTGAATTTAAAGGTGAATTTCTTATTAGTAAGACAAACCAAAGAAAACAAAGAAAGCATCACGAATTTGTCTTGCTAGTAGTATTCAAAACTATGACGAATGAAAAGTCAGCAGAAGGAGCAGCATTCGGGCCACAATAAAATTAAACATCTTCCAAATCATCGATTTAGTCTGGATATTCTCTTTCATATCTGCCTTTTAAAATATTAAACATTATTAACACATTTTAAAGTTGTGACGTTTGTTTTCAAAATGAATATTCTATTAACAAATGTTAATGACTCTTGAAACTTAAGCAATTTAAATATTTTTTTTTAATTTTAAGACGTTTTTTAAAAGTAAAATCATAATAAAATTTTAAATTCTAAAAAGAAATAATATTTTGAATAAGTTAATTGATGTAATGATATTTGTAAGGGCTTGTAAATTTAACAAAGGNCTGAGGAATGAAATTAGTCTCAATCCACAAGTAGCTCTAAGCTTACATTTCAGGGAAAAACAAAAGAGGAGAAAGGCATGTTATACAGAACAACTTCAACTTGGAAGCTGATTTATACCCGCTAGTTCCAACTTCTGACACATTACTATTAGCCATACTGTGCTTGTTGATGGTAAGCAGAATCTAGTATTGCTATAATTTCATCCTCTTAGTTGTCTAATAGAATTTACAATTTTGATGGAATGCAATGGAGGAAAGGTTTTAAATGCAATGGAGGAAAGGTTTTAAATGCAATGGAATAGAATGCATTCTTTGATGAATCCTAGTAATGTTCCATTTCATTCTTTTCTTTTCTATCGATTCCAACTTAACATAAATTATATTTTTGAACTAAATCTGACAAAGAGGCATAAAATGAATGGAAATGAAATTACCTTGTTCAGAAAATGGCAGTCGTATATGAATTTCTTGCCCTCGATCAGTGTGAGTTCTCATGTCCGCAATGTCATAGAACCAAAGCAAACAACCACTCCCACCATCTCTAATATCTGAATTTGCATATGCAGTACAAGAGCAATTTCTCAAACACAATGTCTCACATTCCTTAAGGCTCAAGCTCCTGTTAAACCAGGAAGAAGACGTTTCTGGAAGCTTTATTCCTGTGTACTCCTTAAACCAATCTCCATCATCACAACTTAACTTTGTTCTTCTGACACAACCACCAGACCAATCATGAGAATCCCACTTATCTTGAAACTTTGGTGTGAAACCTTGCAAGCATTCACATATTGGATCATTATTAACATTGCAGATAGAGTTGACGCCACAGGCTGCAAAATATTCACACTGACCTAGTGGATGACTGTTTACATTATCCCAACTTTGTTTTTGGTTTGACCATAGAGAACGCTCTGTACCCCCTCTTGGATCGAGCTTAAGCATTGTTCTAGTAAGCACTGAACTGTTTAACGTTTCATATCCATAAGAAACCCCTTTCTTAGTGAACTCAAGAGAGAAATTCAAGAATCTGTGCATTCTGTCCCAAGAAACACCACTGAAAAGATAGCCATTCCAAGGCCCTGTGCTGTAAAAAATTGTAGTTCCATTTGTAGTAACTTGTTGAGGAAAGCCCTTTGTATCGATCTTATAAGAAAAGTCACCTTCAGCTGGATCATCATCGTCCCTCCAAGACGTGAGATACTGATATGGACCAGTAACAAAATCACTTTTCAGTTTCATGCCTGCAAGGAAAGTGTCTCCAGGATAATCAAAGCTTTCCCACAAGAAGTTCTCTGAGCTCTCTCCATCTCTGACAACAAGGTTTCCTGAATCTAAAAGTTGCATAACTGGTTTCACTGCAATTTTTGATGAGTTGGAGGACCACACTCTTCCTCTGGAGCCATCAAGAATGACAAGATGTCCTTGATGAGTAAGTTTAAGAACTGCTGTTGAGTTTTGTGCTGCGACATTCCTGTTGGCAACCCACACAATAATCCTAGGTGATATGCCCTTGTACCATATACCAAAATATTGTCTTCTTGAGTTTCCAAAGTCAAAAAATCCAGCTTCAAAGGTTCCTGCAGAAGAAACAAGTGTCTCATGATATTTTAAGGACTGATTTGGAGTGATAGTAGAGGAAGTGGGCATGAAACAAAAGAAAGTAATGTAAATGATTAGCGTGAGAATTTGTAGGCTCTCCATTGTGTGTGTGTATGTTTGTTATGGTTACTGCTACCATCATCCTCTTAATCAAATACTCTATATTACACTCAAACTGGTTAGTCAACTCTGCCATTTTGCCCACGCGTTAACTCACTAAAGTATTGATCATAGAAATAGATGTTTTGGAACTCACGTAAAAGTGTATTACTTCTATTTCATATCTATGTAAATTAACTACGAACAGTTGACTTTCCCATTTTCCCTGCAACTTCCCACCTCAGTATCTTCTTCAAACTTTCGCCAGCCAATTTCTTTGACATAACTATCGGATTGTGTTCCTTGCAGTGGACAAAACCTCTAGTCTAGTTCGTTTAAGTGCATTTTGTCTTTGTCCCGTTCACTCACAAATTTTTAACTCTTTTTACCGGTAAAGGGTGATCATGGATTGGATTTTTAATCTAGTTCCAATATTGGATCTATAGTCCAAATATATTTTAACTAAATCGATTAGATTTGGATTTTTTTTTTCTCTTTAATTGGATTAAATCTAGATTGTATCCACTTTGTCAATTAGATTCAATTCCGTGAGATCAACCTAATAGAACTAACTATTAGTTCTAACAGAGATTGGCTTGGACTGACTCAACTCGAATTGGATTTGGCTCAACTACTTATGTGGTTTTGGTCATTTTACCATAACCTTGACCAGAGCTAACTTAAGAGATGGGCTTGGACTGACTCAACTCGAATTGGATTTGGCTCAACTACTTATGTGGTTTTGGTCATTTTACCGTAACCTTGACCAGAGCTAACTTAAGTCAACCTGAGACTAAATCAACTTGATTCATTAGGCCTATATCTAATCATCTTGACTTTTGGTTAAAGTCATCTCGACTCAACCTTCAATCTTATTCGTCTTAACTTGACTTTAGTTTTCAGTCGAGTCGACTCAGCTTGAGAAGACCTTGTTCATCCTAGACCCAATCTGACTCAACTTGAGCATACCTATTTCAACTTGATCCCAATCTGACTCGACTCGACTTGGGCTTAGTTCGACTCATATCTTCTATTCTACTTTGGTTGACTTTTGTCAACTTAAAATGAAGTCAAAGTAATATAAATTTGAATATTTAAGAATTGGATTTGAGAATATATATCTTTTGTGTTGGAAATACATCCCTCCTTAATTGAGGAATGCAATTCTTATGCATGGATTTACAATATATATTACTTAAACGATTTGATACGCTTGTCAAGAAGTTAACAAATCCCGTAAAAGAGGTAAAATCAAGGAAAGAAGATGTTCTAAGTCTTAGAATTATTTCTTTGGCTGTTGAAAAGAAGTACATTCATCTTTGGAAATGTGAAGAACATTTAATATTCACTGTCACTTAGAATTTTGAGAGTGTTGGAGATACATAAGAGTAGTTAAGTAATTCGGCTAGTAAGTTGAAGAGTAGTAACGAGTTAAGTGTCATTTATGAGAAAAAAAAAGAGAGATCATTTTATAATCCAACTTTTATAGTAAAATTCTTATACTTGCCTAGTCCCGTTATTTTTCCTTATCATATTTAAGTAGGTTTTCTACTTAAAAAATATAACAAGTTATTCTCTTCTCCTAATTTTTTATTTCTTAAGACTACTTTAAGATATAGAAAGAGAAAAAAATTTCACTTCCATATACTTTTCTCAATTTCTCAACAATTTGATCACCTTATGCCGAATTCTTATTTGTAATGTCCAAAACTTTGACTAATGAAAAGTCACGACTATAGCGCTGTCTTACGACCACCAAGAGTACATAATGCTATGGTTTTGATGAGTATTTCAAAGAGCTGAATTTAAAGGTGAATTTCTTATTAGTAAGACAAACCAAAGAAAACAAAGAAAGCATCACGAATTTGTCTTGCTAGTAGTATTCAAAACTATGACGAATGAAAAGTCAGCAGAAGGAGCAGCATTCGGGCCACAATAAAATTAAACATCTTCCAAATCATCGATTTAGTCTGGATATTCTCTTTCATATCTGCCTTTTAAAATATTAAACATTATTAACACATTTTAAAGTTGTGACGTTTGTTTTCAAAATGAATATTCTATTAACAAATGTTAATGACTCTTGAAACTTAAGCAATTTAAATATTTTTTTTTAATTTTAAGACGTTTTTTAAAAGTAAAATCATAATAAAATTTTAAATTCTAAAAAGAAATAATATTTTGAATAAGTTAATTGATGTAATGATATTTGTAAGGGCTTGTAAATTTAACAAAGGGCCTTTGGGCCTTATGTGGGGCAGTCAGACCCATCAAACTAAGGCCAACTTGACCTTAGGAGGGGCTCTTCAGAACCCATTTTCTTCCCCTGAACTTCATTTCTCCTTCTCTCTAAAACTCTCATGCCCTAAACTCTCACTGCCTTCTCTCTAGATTTCCAGCTCAAAGAATCGTAGGAATTTGATTTTTGTGTGACCCAAGCATCCGCGACGTAGAGAGCTCCATTTCTACCGAACGTTTTCTTCATTCCGACTGGTAAGTCGTTTTCCCTTCTCCTCCATTGTTTTTGGAACCTAGGGCATGCCACTTTACTGGTTGCATGCAGTTGGTAGCTTGTCCTTTTATTTTCTCTGTCCATTCCAGCTCTAAGAGCGATTTCCATCACATTTTTGGTGGTTGTAGGGCACTGTTTAGGTCCTTGCTGTGAGGTACTGTTAGAGCGTTCTAGTGGGTTGAGCTGCTCAACTTCAAGGTAAGGGGAGCTAGTTATGTTTTGTTTGAATTGTATGGTGTGTATGCTTGATAATTTGTGACTTGTTACTGTTGAGTTATATTTTGTGGTGTGTAGATTGATTTGTATTGGTTAATATGTGAAATTTGTGTGACCATGGTATACTGATGTTTATTGGACTTGGATGAGTTGGTTGGCCGTAAGCGATTTTGAGGGAGAGGGTTAGGAATGAGAATTCTATAATAACGTAAAAAGGAATAATAATTAACTGTACATGTACTGTTTTAGCTTACTGAAAAGGGAAGTGAGATAGGGAAATGGGGAATTTAGAGTCTAAAACACCATAGGACAGTTTGGATGACTTAGATAAATAACTGGGACTTGTTGAGAGTACTGTGTTGGTAGAATAGAAGAATCTTAAAAACCTGAGTTGGCACATCCCTGATCATAGAGAAGCCCTAGCATGGTCAAGTCAGTTGTGACTAGTCATATGTGCTGGCGTCGAAGGTGAGACTGATGCGTTCAGACATCTGATTCTTCTCCGATGACCAATTGGGTTAGTAAGGAGTGGTTGAGGTGGAAATCATGTGTTAGTCGCGTTAGAAGGGTAAATAGTTAAGGAAGTACTGTTTTGAGCCGTTTGAAAGGAACTGAGGTAGAGAATTTGAGCATAGGTAGTCCTGAGTGCAATTGGGCAGTTTGGCTAGCTGGGATGAGTAAATTAGAACAGGTTAGAATCATAAAACTGAGTAAAGTCATGTTCAACATGGTAGAATTGAAATTGGGTTCTTGGGTTAATGAACTTGGAAATTTAAGTTGAAAACTTGGTAGTAATCACCTTAGAATCATGCT
>NW_025914084.1:0-17023 GCF_018835915.1 Vigna umbellata
TAATAAAAACAACAATAAAAATGAAAAAAATATATATAACTTTTAATACGATAAATTGTTTGAAATAAATAAAATTGTAAAAACTGACTACTGTGGTTGAAAAGAAAAAAATGTATATTTTGTAAGAACAAGGTAAATAAAAACCCTCTCTCCAATTCGACAATAGAATAATTTTCAATTGAAAGGCAAAAGTATTTTTCACAGTATAATAAGTTTATTTATCTCATAATATTTATGGTGTTCTTTTAAATATACATTTTTTTTTCTTTCATTGATTATTCAATCAGAGAAACAAAATATAATGTTTTTTTTTTTCTTTTTCATCTCATACAAAATATAAAATAAATCATTTAATTTTTTTTTTTACTTTTTTTTTTATGACCAAACACAAGCTCAATTTTAGCTTTTAAAATAGCAATATCCCGTGCAAACCTTCGAGCAATAGAGTTGTAGGGACTTGCGGTTTCTACCAATGGAGATGTGACTTTCCAACAATGGAGGTGCACAATACGAAGTATAAGAAAAAAGAAGGGGTGCAGAAAGCAATTTTCTATGGTTTATTTTAAGAGTACAAAACTTTTTATTTGGGCCATCAGAATTCAATTTGAGTTAAGAACCCAAAAAAACTTAATACTTATCATCACTTAGTGTTATCCATCATATGGTACAAGTATTCTAATAAATCGCTTATTGTTTGTTCTCAATAATAATAAATGACGGAGAAATAGAAGAAACAGGGTATTATTAACACTGAAAGATCATGTATCCTGACATTATGCATTCAACAACAATATATATAATTAACATGATAATTAAAGATTATATTGTTGTTAATTATATAATTAACATGATAATTAACAACGTATTATATATATTCTCAGAATAATTTTCATCTCTTCTTCATAATAAAAGGAGATTGAATAATAAAATAAAAAGTGTGCGATGATAAAAAAGTGTAGTGATACGATCCACAAGACACACTTAATCACCAAATTTATGGTAGTCGTAAATTTATAAGTTCAAAAATAATAATAGATCAATTATCATAATTATCATTGAAAAATTGGGAAATAATTCTTTTTATTTAGAATATATGTACATTTTAATTACTATTTAACAATATCTCAACAAAATTTATTAATATATTTTTTATAAATAAGATTTATAAATACTTAATTTTATTATATGTATTTATTAATTATTTCATTCTTCACGTATATATTGTAAATTGTTTTGATTTTGATCTATAATTAATGTAAAACAATACATTTTTTTATGTGAAATTATATACATCATGAATTATATACATCATGAACTGAGACTAAACATGAATAATATAATAAATATTTAACTAATTCTATATGTCAAACCAAAAAATTCTTCCACCATTTTTATCTTTTTATTTGTTTTCATTGTCGGGGAACCTTTTTCTCTAATTCTTTCTATTCTATCGACTAATAATCCATAATAATCCTCGATTCCAAATCGGCTAATTGTTCTTCAATAGCAACAACATTATTTGAAAATTTTCAATTTTGAAATATATCAAAATTTATAGGTAGTAAAAAAATGTTGTATGCTATGTTTCTAGGATTAGATTTCGTATTTGAATAAACCTCTTAATAGTAAGAAAATACGTTTTTTAACTACTGAAAATTTTAGATAAGATCCAATCCATTAAGATCTCTTCCTTTTAAAAACTGATAACATATTAAAAATAACTTTAAACTTAATTTAATTATATGAAATCAATTTATAAAATAAAATTTATATCCATCCACATGTATATATAAATCGGTCTTATATACATACAAGATGAGAGACTTCTAACCATTATAATAAATATGAAATTCACTAGTATGAAACCAAACATGGTGCAACTTGCATTATCTTGCAAATGGCGTTCGCGCACATTGAATATCGTAAAAGTGGGTGATGTGAAGTGAAGCAATCCAGCCTATTAAAATCGAGAGGGACAATTACGCTTTGATGGCTTTACTTGTGGTAATGATATACCCTCCGTCAAGTTCAAAGCAAATTTCTATTTTTCTTCCAAAATCCTTTTCTATACCAGTAAAGAACAAACAAATCTTGTTTCATTCTTTAGATTTCACCAAAACTCTGTCTAGCTTAAGATTTTGCAAATTTTTTACGGAAGATAAATACAAGTAAAAGTGACGTGGTGTAGAAGACTACATATGAAATATGTCATCATATCTACCACGAGTTAATGCATTTAAGTATGAAGTTATTAACTCAACATGTATCAGCCCACAGTTGCAGATAACCAGCAACCAGTTTTCAGCACCTTGTTTTGGTTACTTTCCTGTTTTTTCTATGCCCTACCTCTTTCAAACTTCCCTAAATATCTCAACTTTCCTTTTATTTCAACCAATAGGAAACACAATTCAAGTACTACAAAACACTATAAAGGCCATTCCATCCACCACCCCACTTAACCTTTTTTGTGTTATCATATCATTCTAGTACTTATAGGTTTAACTCACTACACTACAAGTACCAAAATCAACCCACCCAATTGTTTCCCGTCTTTACATAAGTTGCAACTAAACTAAATCTGATTCGATGATTATTAAAAAATGAATTTTAAACATAATTCATGCTTATAAAATTGATTTATAAAATAAAATTTGTATATATAATTTACACTCAATTATACCTTTTTAACATTCGATTGATTTAATTATTTACTATTTGTTTGATTCATGCATGTCATGTGATCATATTTAATGTAAAAATTCGAATCAATTTCGCAAAATTATCACCTAAGCTATACTTTTATTGCTTCTCTGTTGACGTGAATTTATTGTTGGCAAATGGGTTATGAAACATACACATCGGAATCATACTTAATCTAGTTAGATAGATCATATAAAATCTAATGAAAAATGAGTACATTGTATTTTCTTATGTTTAACTAACACTTTATAGATCAAGATAGGTTTAATGTATTTTTTTTCAGATGTTTTTTTTTTTATAAAAAACATCTTAAACTTATGAAATCAAATAACCATTTACTTAAAAGTGAATTATGCAATAAAATCCAGACAATACTTATTATTTATTTTTTAAAAAAACAAAATTAACGAATTGATTTCAATTAACTCGTTATAATTCGAATAAAAATTAGGCAATTCACCCATTTAACGGACCTAATTAGTAGTACATTTGAACAATAAATATTAGTCAAAGCACCTTCGAGTTTTTTTAGGTTACCAGCAAAGTGACCCAAAGCAGCCAAACTTTAAGAAAAAAAAAACAAAAACAAGAGAATTAGGTAGCAATTAAACTAACATATGACGTTTTTTATTTTTGTTTTTCAGTCGTTTTCCTTTGCGTGTGCTTTTTTCTTCTTACGACATTCTTTGGTGAATTGGTGTGCCATATTTGCCCAAGTAAATTTGTTAAGACTTATTGTTTTTTTCATTTTATGTGATTCTATTTAGCATCTAAAAGTAAGATAATTAAAATAAGTTTTGTTATACATTATGTTATAATAAAAAATTAACAATTATTAATCAAACATTCAAATATTTATAATTAAATTGTATGGTTGTGAGATTTTGGAATTTAAAAATTTCAGTGCTCTCAGCAGTAGTAACATTATTTAATTGTTTAGTCATGCACACTTCCTATCTATACATCACGAGGAGCCTACACGTAATCAACCACTCATGACTCATCAATACTATGTTGTTACTTAAATTCTAGAAAACGATGTTTAAACATCAAAATCCTCATTCGTATCACTTTTTCCTTTGACTCGCTTCCTACTAAAATAGAAAAGAACGTGTGTTCAACGTAGCAGTACTATAAAATATTTCATCATATAAAAATTAATACGACTTTTTAATTAAATCTATTTTCCTATCTCGTATAGTTTAAAAGTCACTTAAACAAATTTGGTATCGAAATATCGGTATCCACCAACTTATAATAAAATTGTTAAAAAAAAACTCTAAGTTTAATTTAATACCACAAAATCGATTTAAAAGGTGAAGTTTGCACCTATTTATATACTATTAATTGGTCTTATTTTTAATCGTTATAGAACTTCTAACACACCTCCTCACACCGAGCTATATCGCATGAGAGTAGACATTAATAAGTGTTCTAATAGTGGCTCGATAATAAATGAAATAATATATTTACCCAAATCTTACTAGAATAGACTCTAACATGACTCTTATACTATACTAAGAAGTGGACTTTAAATCTAACTAAGATTATCAGACTAATCATTTATCTTTTTAAGTTTTCCACTAAGATAATAAGTCATTATATTCTAATTAAAGATTTATGTTTTTATCACACCTAATAATCTTACATCTTTTGAAAATCTAATTCCATCTTCTAATACATCTTTTAAGAAAAAAAGTATAACCATATGTGATTGACCTTTAACTATATCATTTGATATACTCGAAAAAATTGTAATTTTTTTATATTATATTTAACTTAATTATCTCTATCCACATTTGGATTATTTCCTATACTCAAAGACTCTCGAATAAAAACTAGAATATCTGGTCCATGACTGTAATTAACGTGGCTTGCCTCTGTCTATAAATGCTAGTGTATCTGCTTCATTCCCAAGCAAAATACATTTTCACCATTCTTATCTCTTCACTTTGAAATGCCCATTGCCACCACTTCTCTCACTGTCACCGACTGGTTTTCTGAAATGATAGAAACAGTAACCGCAAGTTTCAAGCATCTTTGTAATGGTGGTTCTGTAGTTGGGCTATTCATGAAGGCTTTCGAGAGAGTTCTTTTTGCCTTATTTACTTGCATTGTGGCACTTGGTAAGTATGATGCATTTAATTTCCTTCCTCTTTGTTATTACTTACCATTCTCATGAATTGCCTTTGTCCTGAGAAATCACTGCTTCAATGATATACCTTGTTATGTTACACATCTCACATGGTTTGTTAAACGTTTGGCTTTATGTCTTAGAGAAACTGTAACTTATGCTAGTCAGGTTAAGTACATGTTTGAATTTCTCTTGGAGACTTGAAAAGTGTTTTTGCTCCCAAAGTGAAAAATTTCTTGTGTATTTGGATTGGTGGTGAATTGAACTAACAGTGATTTTTTGAAACACGAAGTATAAAAAACAACCATGGTTAGTTCACCACAAAAGTAACCTTTTATTTCGAAAACACTTAACTAATCCTTCTTCATTTTTTCGTTGGAATTCAAAAGCAAACATTGAAATTCATTAAGATACTTTTCCAATTTTATTTCAAAAGATCAAAACTGAAGTGAATGAGGGAATAAGATAAAATGGTGTTTGTCATTGACCCAAAGTCACTGCAGATATGAGAAATGTTTGATGTTTGTGCAGGAGGGTCAATAGTGGGAACAATTGCAGGAGGCATAAAAGGGCAGACCACAGAAACTGGTTTTCTTGATGGTGCTGGCAAAGGAGCAATCACAGGAGCCATTGCAGCATTGGAATTGATAAATTTTGACTCTGCTGCTGATGAGCCAGTGTCTAAGGTAATGTTGCTAGTTCCATACTTTTGGAAAAAAGAATGTTTCATCCCTTTCTATTATCTCACCAGTAACTAGTAGCTGCTAGTCCAAGAACACTGTGTTCTTCGCACTCACCTTTGAGTTTTGGTGNTTATGCTAGTCAGGTTAAGTGCATGTTTGAATTTCTCTTGCAGACTTGAAAAGTGCTTTTGCTCCCAAAGTGAAAATTTTCTTGTGTATTTGGATTGGTGGTGAATTGAACTAACAGTGATTTTTTGAAACACGAAGTATAAAAAACAACCATGGTTAGTTCACCACAAAAGTAACCTTTTATTTCGAAAACACTAAACTAATCCTTCTTCATTTTTTCGTTGGAATTCAAAAGCAAACATTGAAATTCATTAAGATACTTTTCCAATTTTATTTCAAAAGATCAAAACTGAAGTGAATGAGGGAATAAGATAAAATGGTGTTTGTCATTGACCCAAAGTCACTGCAGATATGAGAAATGTTTGATGTTTGTGCAGGAGGGTCAATAGTGGGAACAATTGCAGGAGGCATAAAAGGGCAGACCACAGAAACTGGTTTTCTTGATGGTGCTGGCAAAGGAGCAATCACAGGAGCCATTGCAGCATTGGAATTGATAAATTTTGACTCTGCTGCTGATGAGCCAGTGTCTAAGGTAATGTTGCTAGTTCCATACTTTTGGAAAAAAGAATGTTTCATCCCTTTCTATTATCTCACCAGTAACTAGTAGCTGCTAGTCCAAGAACACCGTGTTCTTCGCACTCACCTTTGAGTTTTGGTGTGGAACTGCAGTTTGCCCTGTTGAGAAGTTTATTGAATGGGAAAGTCTTTATGGAATGGATATGTCCAGCTGTGGCAAAACTCTATCAGTTGCATGTAACAGTAAGTATGACACATAAATCTCTCTATTACTGATGCTAAATCAGGTTAATGTGTAATTAGTGTGTGTGGACCATACTACAATTCTAAGAATCAAAATTTTAATCACATTTGGTGAAACTCATTTGTTTCAGATTAACACACTGGAAACAATATACCAAGAAGTATCAGACATTTATGATATCAGGGGAGCAAGAGGGGTACCGCAGAATGTGATTATGAAGCTTCAATTTCAGCCATTCAACTCTGGAAAAATGTCCAAGTTATACAACATGTCTTGCTGCTCAATTTGCTTCCAAGTGAGTAACATCTCATAGTCATGTGAAAATGAAAAAAAAAATGTCTTAGTATGAAATATTCACTGTCTGCACTATCAGTATAGCTTGATATTTTCTCCTAAAAATCATTAACATTTTGATTTGCAGGAGTTTGAGGATGGAGAATTGGTGAGGATACTTCCAAAATGTGGCCACCTTTTTCACCTAGAATGCATAGACAAGTGGCTAGTCCAACAAGGATCATGCCCAATGTGCAGAACTTATGTTCCAGACCACATTCTTTAATAACAAATGTTTCAGTTGTAAAAGTAGGTTGAGCTTCTGTCATTAAGTATTAACTTTGTATATAATCTTTTTAAGTTATTGCCAAATTAGTGCATGCTAATTATAATCTCTTTTATTTTATTTTCATAAATAGACCTTTTTTAAAATAATTTATTTTTCTAGTGAAGGAATGCTGTATATGGGTCAATCTGCACTGACACTTAAATTTAAAGAGCAAGGACTATAGCTTAACCTGTGGTTATATGGTCTTTCCAAACCAAAATTAAAAAATAAATATACTTGCAAACATAACATTAACAAAAAGTAATATAGTTTTACCTTACTTCTATGAATAAAAAATATAAAATATTTTATCCACGTAAAATAAAAGCATAAGATAGTTCTGATATTTTCTAAAACGATATTAACGCAGAACCTTACTTACGTTTACCTCTTAGCATGAGTTTTAACTTTATCGCTTCAAAAATAAATACCCAAATTTTACTTTAACTAATAAAAATATATAACATTTTTTTGCTTTTATATTACTATTATTATTTAATAATATTTTCCTTCAACCAAATGATAACAATAGTGTTTCAATTTCTGTATCCTCTAAAATATTGGCATGATAACTCTATTGTTCTGAATACAATATCTTAGCACATCCTTCTTTCACGCTGACAAGGATATTTGAAATGTAATTTTTGTATTTTGAACATGTCTTAGAAAAAGAAGATAAATATGTTAAGATTTTTGTAAGGTGCAAGAAGAAATGTTCCAACACCAATTCGTGAGGTGCAGGAAGAAATGTTCCAATTCAGGACTTTGCATTGGGAATGGGCCTAGCCCAAGAACCGTGGAAGCCCAGACATTTTGAAAGGACAAAAACGGTAAATCCGTGTCTGAGATAAGGGTAGTTCTGGCAAAGGGAAATATTATACAGAGACCCCAAAAACAGACCAAGATTGTGTCGGTTTGAAGAATTTGATTGAGAGTGAGAGTGTGAGGTAGAGTCGAAGATATACAAATGGCGTCGTGGTGCAGTGTTCGGAGCTTCCAGATTCCGGCGATGGAACGCGGCGCACTGCGCAATAGTGCTTCATTGGCTGCCGGAGTGGGGTGTCTGTCGGTGGCCGGCACCTCCTTCTGGCGTTCCTCTTTGTCACGCAACCGCTCTTTGCCATTCACATGCTTGAGCATTTCTTCGGATGCTCGTATGTACCCATTGTGAAAAGACCTTCAGATTTTTTTAACTTTTTTTATCTTCGATGGTGATTCTTATTGTTAATTTTTTAGCATCGAAGTTAATTGTGAAGAGAAGAGAGTGAGGAAATTGTAAACGATTGTCTGTGTGACTTAGGTGTTAAGGAAAGTGTTCAAACTGATGGGGCACCGGCGGCTCTGGGGCCATATTCTCAAGCAATCAAAGCCGACAACCTTCTTTTCGTGTCTGGTGTTCTTGGCCTTGTTCCCGAGGTTTGTTAATTGTCATCTCCAGTTTTTTTATAGTTTATCTTCCTTTCTTCAGCAGATTATTGATATGCGTGTGTTTTGCTCTTCAATACAGACAGGGAAATTCGTATCTGATGATGTTGAGGAGCAAACTGAACAGGTTCAATACAAAATGAGACCACATTTCATTTTGTAACATACATAACATTATTTGATTGTATCCTTGTATGATATGGTAACATTTAGTCGATGATGCGACCCACTTGTTGATTCTGTTTTTGACATTTGAGATAATTGTCCTTTGTAGCTTCTAAAAAACATGGGGGAAATCCTTAAAGCTGGTGGTGCTAGTTACTCCTCGGTCGTTAAGACAACAATTATGTATGAATTCCTTGCTCTCTGTAGTTGGGGTTTATTGCATTTCGGCAATGTTACTAGTTTTTGAGGTTTTATTTCCTGCAGGTTGGCTGACTTGAAGGACTTTAAGAAGGTCAATGAGATATATGCTAAATGTGAGTTCTGTATAGTGAATTTTGTTGATAATGTTTTCTTGGCTGTTTACATTCTTGTAGAAGGTGAAGCTTACAATAACTTGTCTTGGTGAAAAGATGAATACACCTTAAACTTGTACTCAATTTCTAACCTCTTTGATTAGAGATAACTAGACATAAGTTCTATACTGCAGATCATGACAGTTCTGTATCTGTATTGACAAACTGCTTAACTATGCTGATTACTAGTGAATTTCCCATATGATAATTTATTCTGTTCTGTAAGAATTTATCATGCTCCATCTGTGGGCTGTGCACGAGAATCTGATCAGCATTTAGATTCAAAATCTGCATGCTTTTTCTTTTTGTGGGCTGTGCACGAGAATTGAAAATTCTTGAAGATTCATCTATTATCTGTCATAGGTAATACTAATATATGCCAAGGGTGATTACTAGATTGGTGCAAGAGAATCCAGAAGTAGTACTGTGCTGATAATTTTATGATTTTTCTCCTTTTAATTGGCATTATTTATTTTCACTGTGTTTAATTTATATGTTGTTCCAATGGTTTCAGACTTCCCTTCACCTTTCCCTGCTCGTTCCACTTATCAAGTAGCTGCCTTGCCATTGGATGCCAAGATTGAAATTGAGTGCATAGCAACACTATGAGCATCAATGGTAGTGGTACCTCCTGCTCCTTCAGCAAACTCAGGTTAATAATGCAGGAAGGGGACATATGTTAGTAATTGAGTTTTATTTTGTTTTATTTTGTTTTGTTCTTTGGTGGATAGGGGTGCTCCTGTGATTACATTTACCCTAGTTTCCTATTGAGGTCTCTAATCTTCGGATTCTCTCAAAGATTATGCTCGTTAAAAGTGAAAGAAACTTAGACATTGAAATGGTGTTTGCAGCGTTCTGTTGCTTCCTATCACATAAAAAGCCCTTGAATGATGTTAAGTGTTCTTTCTGTTAGATAATTTTTGGATGTAGCCCTTCATCCAATTTTTACAGCATACATTCATTCTGCATAATGCTTGTTTATTTTTAAAGGATAAAAAGAAACCTTAAATCAGTATGAATGGTTGTACTAAAACTTAGATCACTGTATTCGATTTAGTAGATACAAATATTATTGAAAAACTAACTGCATCCTATTATTAAGAGAATCTTGCAGGAATTAAGAAATTGATAATATTAGTAATTTTTTTTCTAATAGCAAATAATCTATTTACAATAATCAGAATTTAAAAAGAAAATCAAACATTGAGACTTAAAAATTGATATTTCATAAAAATAATCTAAAGAATATACTTTAAGGACTGCCTAAGAGTTTGAGTATTTTGTACACAGTTTGTTCAAGTAGTTGAAAACTTCTGTTGTCAATCATAATAAAAAGGTTGTGGCCCAAGTGGATTTTATCAGCAGAAAGGCATTGATTCTATACCGAAAGCATAGACTTTAGCTTATGCACACTATATAGGTATATATATAAATAATATTTACTCAATATCTTTTTAAGTCAAATTAATATTTAAGAAACATTTCAGTTTTAGAATTTCAGTTTTATAAATTAAGATTAAAATAATATAAATCATTTTATATTTGATCTTACTGCTCATTTTACCTTTTTACTATACTGTAATGTTCTAACCCTAATCCATACTATAACGTTATTCCATTCATTATTTCTCACTCTATTTCACTTCCTCTCATACTCTTCAGCCTTAAATCCCTCAGCCCAATAATTATATACACCAAAATTGCACTGGCATCCAATGATGTTATGTGTGCACGTTCAGAAAAACGATAAAAGTTAAGCATATTGCAACTTCTACTTTCTTTGTTTTTTTGTTGTGTGACTGCACCAAGTCAACTTTAAGTAATTCTCACACAGATTCGAGAAAAATGAGTCAAAATAAAATAAAATAAACATAAAATAAAATAAATAAAACTTATATAAAGAAAAATATCTCATTTTATTTACATTTGATAGTTATTTCTATCGGGGTCTAATAGATATATTAGAAATGCGATCAGTTTGATTCTTTAATTATTATTTATTTTTTAGTTATCATTTATTATATGTTGTTATTATAATTTATCATGTTGTTATTATATTAAGTATTATTTTTATATAAGATATGTCTATTATGTATAATTAATCCTATAAATATAAAGTAGTATCTCCTACCTATACTCTAATTCATAACCCTAATACATTTGATTACACAGTTGATTCCATTCAAGGGAGCAACAAGAAGACAACAAAATTCATTTGGAATAGCTGCATCGTGTCACTTGTTTGGAAAATCTGGGCTCAAATCTCTGGTAAGATTAAATGTGTTATTAGTTAACTTTAGAAAAAAAGTGATAAGTGAATTTGAAAACACTAATTCTCAATTGAAATTTATGGAGTTAGAATCTAATTGATAAATTTAATTATTGAAATAAAACATGTAAGTAATATTTATGTAGGTGATTTTTTTGGGATAATAGTGTAAACATTTATTGAGGATAAAATATTTTTTAAATTATAAAATAATATGTGAAAAATGTATGACTAAAGCAATCAGCAGTAAAGAAAAAAAAAACTGCACAAAAATAATTAGTGGAATCACAAGGACAAGTGAGAAATATTATCAATCAAAATTTAATATAGTACAAGTTATCAGTGGTATATAAATATACTGTCAAGTATTTAAGCTAGTTTTTAAGTTTTTTTAATTGAAAAGTTTATTTCATCTATAGTCATGTTTGGGGAAATAAGTTTTTTTTTTGATCTTTGATGAAAGTTCAATTTTTTTACTCTATCCTTAAACAATTCATGTTCTCCACTAATCATCTCTTTGTTTATATTCTAATTTAAGTTTTAAAGTTCGGTAGTTTTTATTTATTTTAATTAAAAATAAAAATATGTTAGATAATAAGATAATATTATTATCACTTATATATAATAATCGTGAAGTAATAATCATGGTATAATGTTGAAAATAACTCATGTAAATTAAAAACATTAAATATTTTTTTCACTGTATTTTTGTCTAAAATATTTAGTTTCTGTACTTTTTGAAAATATAAAATATCATTTGACATACAAAATATTGCTTATGAAAAGTAAAAAATTCTAAACTTTCACATGATAATGATGTTTTTTTGTTGACTTTTACAATGTATACGAAGTAATATAGATTTGTTATTTAGTTTTAAGACTAAACACAGTTTTTCATAATAAAAAATAAAAACATATTTAACAAAAAAAAATAACTACCCATAGAATTAAGTTATAAGCATATAGAATGTTTGATTATATACAATTTATCATAAATATTCTAATTAATCCACAATAAAATAATATATTTAATTATTTAAATGTTTATATATAACAAAAATAAATAAATAACGATGATACTAATACATGTAAATTATAGAAGTTGGGGGCATTTCCACTCCTCATAAAAAAAAAGAATTTAATGCATATAATTATTTAATATAAAGTGGCAGTAAAAGTTTATTTCATACATTTAATTTAATAATTTGAAAAATGAAAGGAGTGATTAGTTAGAAAATTAGGAAAGTGAAATTAATTATAGATTAGGGTGAAATTAATTATAGATTTGTGAAATTAATTATAGATTAGGGTGAATTAAAGGATAAGGAAGAGATGTGTGAGTGTTTTCCTTTGCTTGCTGGTGTTGGCAGGGAAGAGGTGGGGCATGTTCAGGAAAAGGACGGTGCCATGGCATCTGAATCCAAATGCTGATAACCACCGGTACCCCTTTTTTTCACTTTAAAAATCAAACCTTTTTTCTTTTCAAATACCAAACCCAACCAACGCACAAACCCACCTTAACAAGCTTTAGTTTTCTTGGTCCGTATTCTTGTTCTTCTTCTTTAATCCATTCCCTTTTCATTCTCCATACCATAGATCTTCATTTCCATTCCAAACAATTTCCGTTTGTACAATCCTTTTCCCTTTTTTGCACAGTCTAATTATGTTCTATCATTAATAATCAATAATAAACATAGGTTTTGTTCTTTCGCGGTTCGGTATTTTGTTTGCATTTGGTTGCTGCTTTTTAGATTTTTAATTTGTTTTTTTCATGATTGATTTTCAGGCTGGTGGTTGTCTACAATCTGCGTCATGGAAGGTGTTATTGTGAGAAGAGTTATTCCTTCAGATAACAGTTGTCTCTTCAATGCAGTTGGGTAAGCAACGCAATGGAAGTCAACTTTTTTTTTATGCGTGTTTTGGGGTTTAAGGTTGGTGTGGTGCTACTGTACAATGATTCCTTGTTATTTTGTTGTGTTGGTCGCCCGATTCAGATATGTAAGGGATATGACAAGAAGAAAGCCCCTGAGTTGCGACAGGTAGTTTTTTCGTGTATTAATTTTATTTCTCTGGAATTTATCATCCAACTGCTTCATTTCTATGTTTTTTTTTTTTGTGAATTTGGTTCTGGTGGCAAGGGGTACTTCCTTTATGAGGATCAAACAAAACTCGATGTTAAATTTGACCTTTTTTACTAAAAAACAGAACTCATTTTGCAAATCTTGAGGTATCAAGCATGGTAAACTCAAGATTTGGACTTGTGAAACCATATCTTAGCATGTTACCAATGCTGGGTGGCCTCCCTTCACAAAATGCCCACGGCTATTGCCAAAATATTTGCAACGCCATTCCACCATGGTGGCCATGTTGCCACCATTTAACAACATTGTATCAGAATTTGTTTCTGAATCCGAGGAATTCTTTATGGGATTGGAACAAGGAGTTTTTACCCAAACGAGTTAGTGTTCCCCTGAATTGTGTTATTCTCTTAGTATGACACTCATTCAATATATTTTTAGGTCCCACATTTTTATCAGAGAATGCGTTTTTAGGTTCGGATGAGAGACTAAAATAAATCCCTCTTGGCAAACGTGGGAGCTAAATCTAAAAGCCTATTACATTTTTATGGGGACAAGAAGAAATTTTGAGGAAGTTTAAATAATATTTTTCTTCCTTTCTTTCTCGTGATAATCATATACAGTGTGCTAGCGTGGTATCAGATACAATTCAAATGGGGGACATCCAACATTCCTCTTATTGAAATTAGCTTGGGCGTCGTATCGCTTTGTTGTTTCAATTTGAGTAGTTTCTGCAACCAGAAAGTCAAAATAGAAGTTCTGAATTTGTTTTTCCGTGGAAAAGTGTTCCTTGTAGACACATTTGATTAAATTTCAGAGTTGGCTTTCCAATTACTAAAATGATTGCAGTAAATGCAAAAGATTGTCAATATTATACCGATTGTGTTTGGATTTCACACTCAGTATTATATAAGGATCAGCTAAATTTTTAAGTAGCTGATGTTTCTTTGACGTAGGATTTAAGTAACTTTCTGGTAATTTTTTGTATTTCATCATCAATTCACATGCCTCTATTAGTCTGCCAAGCCCAATGTCGTGCCACTCAATGCTTTCAATGAAATTACTTGCAACCAAAAGCTTGTCAATGCAAAATATTTGTATTTTCAGATGTGAAATTACATAGTCTTTCATTTAAGAATTATCAGTGAAGTGGAAATGAAACTTTTATTCCATTGTATTACTTATATCTATTTAATTTAAGTATGTCTTTGACATCATTTCGATCATATTGTAATTTGATAGTTTTGTACTATTTGACGTGCTAAAGGTTATAGCTGCAACAGTGGCAAGTGATCCACAGAAATATTGTGAAGCATTTCTTGGGAAGCCAAATGCAGAATATTGTAACTGGATTCTTGACTCAGAGAAGTGGGGAGGTTAGTTGGCCTATGCCTTCCTGATCAAGGCTGTTCTAAATAAAAAGTTTAATGGAATTGATTATCAACTTCTATTGTGCTAGTTGGAACTGCTACCTGTATTGTTATACCGTGGTCAGTTTGTACGAATGTTTAACCTCAAATGTGGTGAATTCATTTTTATTTGGAATGTAGAAGGTTACGAAACTTGCTCAAAGTTAGGTTGATTTAAAAACTGGGTTTTGAAAAACTTTGCTAACATAAATGTAGTATGTAGTATATGAATAAAATATATTGTTTTCCTGAAATGTTATGAGGTATAAAGATTTAATTCAGATTTGGGAAATTTCATTTAAACATCTGGATACCCAAACAAGCTTTTGCTACTATTGTATTGGTTGTTTTGCTTAAACAAGTTTCCGAAATTAGGCTTTTGATATAAATTGTGGGTTCAGATTTTGTACCCGATGAATTTAGCACGGCTTTCAAAGGGTATTTCAAACTCTCCTAGTAACAGCTTAACAAGATTGCACTGTTAACGTTTTGTTTGTTTGATGTGCTAATTAAGCTCTATATTCCTCCTTGAAGGTGCAATCGAACTTGCAATATTAGCAGATTATTATGGACGTGAAATTGCAGCATATGATATCCAGACAACTCGATGTGATTTGTATGGTCAGGTTAGTCACTTTTATGCAATTTATGCTCTCAGTGTTGCAACCTCTTAAGACCGAACTCTCCATTTTCATCTTCTGTGTATACTTTTGACAGGAAAGTAACTACTCTGAAAGAGTGATGCTAATTTATGACGGTCTCCACTATGATGCATTAGTGGTGAGTAATCTCATATACCAGAAACTATTGATCATCCACTTCTTCTCTTTTGTGCATTTTTAATTTTTGGATTTGGAGGAGAATCATGAGATTGCATGTGTATGATATTTATGCTTTTATCTACTGCACATAAAACAATAGAGAAAAAGAAATACAAAATTCAGGCTTGTATGTAATTCTCTTTTTCATGTTGCCTGATGATTAATCACGCCTTGTTTGGGTCAGATGTCTCCCGTTGAGGATGCTCCTGAAGAGTTTGATCAGACCATATTTGCGGTTCAGCCGAACAGAAGCATTGGACCTGTGGAGAGGCTTGCTCTAAATTTTGTGAAGGACCAGCAGAGGTTGTTTGCAATTCTTATTGAACCTTCTTAAAACAAATAGATGAATATTTGCACTCTTAGATGATTGAATTGCATGAATCCTCAAATTTGGATTCTTCATATTACTAGATTTTTTTTTTTGTGAATATATATTACGTAAAATGTTTTTATGTGCTATTACTTAAAACTGAAAAGTGAGAGAAACTAATGAGACAATTTTGTAAATCTAGTGCATCTTTTTTTTTTCAATTAGAACGGAAAGTAGTGAATGTGCCCCTAGGCAGTTGAACTACATGTACACAGACTAACATGTTGAAGACTTTAAATTTACTAATTTCTATTGTCAAACCTTACCGATGAAATTATGCACATTTTTTAAGTGAAAATTTTTTCCTTTCAATTTATTCTATATGCTAATATGATGTATACTCTTTTTCAGGAAACGGAGTTACACTGACACTTCCAAGTTCACTCTGCGCTGTGGGGTATGCCAAATTGGAGTAGTTGGCCAAAAGGTGATTCTTGTTTTACTTATCTTAGCCTGAACTTCTTTTTCTTTTTATGATTCTTAGAAGTGTTTTTTCCTGAACATTTCAGGAGGCAGTTGAGCATGCACAGGCCACTGGTCATGTTAACTTTCAAGAGTATAGATGATGCACACTTCATTGATTTGAAAGAGATACAGATGTATGTGCAGTAGTTGATTTCAATGACCTCCATTGCAGACAGTAAAACTGAATAATTTCTGCATGTGTCAATTTCTGTTGTAATATTATTAGTTTTTTCTCAAATAAGTTTCATTTATTTTCCTTTATGGAGCTTCAATAAGTTTCATTTATTTTCTTTATGTAGCTTTGGTGCAGTGCAGTAGTTGAGTGTCTATATTAAAAGTTTATAGATTAACTTTATATATAGTTATTTAAGGTTTAATTTGTGAATTTTTTTTTATACAAATTCTTTAAAATTTTATTTTTAACGTAGCCATAAACTAATTTGAATTTATAAAAAAATGGAAATTCATATTTTTCTTAGGATTTTTTGGTTTTCTAATAAAAGTCGTTTTTCTCGTGGAGTTCATCGGTTTAATTGGTATTTTCTTTGGTTCATATTCTGGATTTGGTTCATCTAGTAATCGTATGGACTTTTGAAATGAAAGTTCATGAAGTATAAGAACTGAACAAGAATCCATTTTTTCTTGGGTTAAATATGTTTTT
>NW_025914088.1:0-28621 GCF_018835915.1 Vigna umbellata
TCTTGTTCAATAAAACTCTTTTAGGAATTGCTGAGTCTCTGAAAACTTTGCTTTTATAACCCGATAGTGATCCTCCAATGCCTACATAGGGACTTAGTTGATTGCGCATATCCGTTACAGATGTACCCACTGTTTGGCAGCCAAGGTTTTCACCCTTTAATATAAATTTGAAGCAGCATTCCTTGGCATTAGAGTAAGTTTGTTCTACTGCCTCCAGATTTCACCTTGCTGATTTTAGAAACAGCAGGGTATCACTGATTTTGGAGACATGAATTCCACAGCCACGCCATGATCATGGAGTCTTCTTCATCCATGACTTGATTTGGGATCATTCATCCGGTGCTTACCAGTCAGGTGGATGATCTTCCCTTTCCTTTCAGTATGGTCCTAATAATTTGAGAACATTTGAGATAGTTTTTTCCATCTAACTATAGCGGATATGGATATTTTGCAGTTCTCCACCGTCTGAATTCTGTCCCCAGTGTTCCAAGTTCACCACTTCGCCAGACTAGGTGCACTCACGATAAGCAATGAAGGCTTGACGGTGCACAGCAATAAGGTGGTGCAGTTTTAGGTTAAAGTCAAGCAACAATTAAAGGCTGCGATTCAGAATAAATAACAGGTCAGAGACTCCCAAGAATCGGGAGCTCTGATACCATGTAGTAAGTGGGTTTAAAGCCTAACCTGTTAGTACGTGGGTTAAAGCCTAACTCAAACCCACAAAAACCGGCTTGTAAGGTGAGGTTTGCACCTCACTTATATATTATAAATTGGCCTTATCTCTAGTCGATGTGGGACTTCCAACACACACCCTTCACGCCGAGGTATAGACATCTCGTGCGTGATAGTAGAAATTGGGTGGTCCAATAGCGGCCCGATTGCGGGTGGAATAGAAGATAGAATGCCCAACTAAGAAACTCGTAGGATAGCTCCTAACCATGAATTCTTGATACCATCTCAAAATGTAGGATAGAATAATTTCTTCTTCTTCCTTATGAGGTTTAACCTCTGATGTATACATAAGTCAGCAGCATATTTTAGGATATGGGCTGCTATTCTACTGGGACAAATCCCTAACATTCGGGAATCAATCCAAACATAAATAGCCTACTAATGGCAGCACCCAGCAGTTACAGAAATACAGCACATTTAAAAAAAGGACTTCCTAAAATACACTGTGCGCAATTAATACCACTCCAATCACTGGTTTTGACAATTTAGTTGAATTATTCACATCTAGTAATGTCATCGTTACTGAAGTTTTTAAGGACTGGTTTGTGGCTTTTCATGGCAAGCTTATTTGATATTCACAGTTGGGTTGTTGGGGGGGGGGGGGCAAACCCATTTTGTTATACTGCTATACATTGCACATATTAGTATAGAGATTATCTTTCATCGGACAGGAATGAAATTGCAAAAATGTTACCATTGCAACCGAGAGTTTATCTTCTGGGGAATTCGGTTTTAGACTTGGATTTATCTCTGTAAGCCATTGTATCTACTGTCAAGACGAACATTTTTTTTATCCTGGCTTATTATTAATTCAGGACCAATATTCCACATTTAGAGCTCGGGGCAAGGGGGCAAAGGGGGCTGCCTGGGAGGGGGGACGACCCTGACCGGAGAGAGACGGGACGGGCAGGAGGTGGCGGGAGGGGGAGGGGAAGGAAAGCCGAGTGGGGAGGGGGGAAGAGAGCAAGGGAGGACGCAGGGAACGGCATAAACAAAAAACCCAAGGAAAAAAAGGAAAAAGGAAAAAAAAAGAAGAGAAAGAGGAAGGAAATAATAAAAAACAAAGAAAGAGAGAAAAAAAAAAAAGGGAAAAAAGAATGGAAAAGGAAAAACAAAAAAAAAGGAAAAAAAAAAAAATTAGGGAAAAAAAAAAAAAAAAGGAAGGAGAAGAAAAAAAAAAAAAAAAAAAAGGAAAAAAAGGGAGGGAAACGGGAAGAAGAAGGAGAAACAAAAAAAAAAGGGAAAGGAGAAAAAAAGCAATGGAAAAAAAAAAGAAAAAGAAAAATCAAAAAAGGAAAAGGAGAAAAAAAAAAGAAGGAAAAAAAGGAGGAAGGAAGAAAAAAAGGGAAAAGGGAGGAAAAAATAAGGCAAAAAAGGAAAGGGAAAAAATAGAAGAAAGAGGGAAATAGGACGGAAAAAGGAGGGAAAGGATAGATAAAAGGAAGGAAGGAAAAAACAAGGAAGGAAAAAAGAAAAAAGGAAAAGAAAAAAAATAATCAAAGGACAGGGAACAACACAAAGGAAAAAAAAAAGTAGGAAAAAAAAAAAAAGGAAAAAAGGAAAAAAAGGAGGGAAGGAAAAGTAGATGGAGGGGAAAAAAGGAGGCAAAGGAGCAGGAAATGAAAGGGAAGGAGGAAAAAAAAGGAGGAAGGAAAAAGGAAAAAGAAACAAGAAGAAAAAGGAGAAAAAGGAAAAAAGGAAAAAAAAAAAAAAATAAGGAGAAAAGGAGGAAGAGAGGCAAGGATGGAGGAGCGAAGGGAGAAGGACAAAAAACAGGAAAAAGGAAGGATAAAGTAATGGAACAAACAAGGAGGAAGGAGCAAAAAGGAGCAAGGGAAAAAAAAAAAAGGGAGGAAAGGAAGGAACAAAAAAAAAGTAATGAAGGAAAAAGGAGAGGAAGAAAAAGTAAAAAAAAGGAAAAAAAGGAAGGAAAAAGGAGTAAATAAAAGGAAAAAAAGTACAAAGGAGTAAAGAAAATTAAAAAAAATTAATTAATAAAGTAGTATGAAAAGTAAAAAAAAGTAAAATACAAAAATAAAAAAATTATTTAAAAAAAGTATTAAAAAAAAAACCATACAAAAAAAAAGTAAAAAAAAAAATAAAATTAAAAAAAAAAAAATGTTAAAATTATTAATAAAAACTATAGCACTCCAGGAAGGCTTGCTGGTTAGTCCTTCATATTTTTCAACCCTTTGTGTATTTTAAGTTTCTCAATGTGTTTTGGTGTGCATGTCCTGTGCACTTACACACAACGAGACATGCCCGAGTTGGTTGAAACAATCATGCACAAGATCATGTTATTTAGTACACTCACCGTATTAAACGTTACTTATATTCAAGAATGATACTTACCAAACCCTGTTGTATAGAACATAAGAACATGTGTATTATCTAGTCACACCTTAATTCTGATATAAATGTAAAGCTCATATGCGTTTGCTTTATACTTTGCCTCTTACATGCTAATTTCAATTGGAGAACAGGTGGGAATTTCTTCTGGAGCTGCTGCCGCAGCTGCTTTGAAGGTTGGAAAGAGGCCTGAAAATGCAGGAAAACTTATTGGGGTATGCATATTTCCTACGAAAAAGATCAAAATCTATACATAGTTTGTATAAGGAATTTACTCCATCTAGAGAAGGATCTTTGCTGAATTTACAAAAGCATCATGCAGATAGAGTTCTCATTTTACCAATCTGATCATATTATGTTTTTTCTTAACAACCTAACCTTCGAGATAAGATCTAGATTTTGGTTCTTGAGGATAAGTGTGGTATTGTAGTCCTGTTCACTAGTATACGATATTATATAAGTATCCTGTTGCTTGCATTGTAGGACACTGTAATTCTTATCCATTTAGCTTATACATGGTTGTCTTGTCGTATTTGCTCATCCTTATGCATTCATGGTTATACATTGATTTTTCTACGGTGTGCTCAGTGTGAATCTACCGAGTATTCAGGCTTAAAAGCATTGCAAGTGCTTTTCATTGTTGATATTACTTTCCCCGCTATATTGTGGGCTAAGTCTTTTCTCTCCTTCTTGATGGTACTGGCCGGAATGATATAATTTAATTAAATTTTTATTCTCCGATGAGGGATGGATGGTTTTTTGGTACGTAGCCAGAAAGAGAATCACTTACATCCGCATTTTTTCTTTTGTTTGTTTAAACGTTTCTGGTTTGTTGTTTTCTGCCACTTTATCTTTTTTTCCTCTTAACGCTTCATATGATATTGAAATTTCAGTATGAAGTTACTCTAATTCTATTGCGCAAAATATTTACTGCTTGCAGGTTGTCTTCCCAAGCTTTGGCGAAAGATATTTGTCTACTCTTCTTTTCCAGTCAATTCGGGAAGAATGTGAGAAGATGCAACCTGAGCCATGAATCGACTTTGCCTGTTAATGTTTCTTTCACATTTGCCTCGAGTATCTGTATTACATGCCATACTATGTCCATGTTTCTCATTTTTTACCTTAAGAAATTATATAAATTTATACAGGTCATTGATTTCACTTACAGCACATATTAATGACCCTTGATTGAATAAGAGTTTATTCTCTTCACTCTTTGGGATAAAACTTTCAGATGTAGGAATGACTTGTTTTGCCCTTTTTCATGTATGACAGCTTCGCTTATATAAAATAATTGGGGAAATTGTTTATCTATCGCTTTCTGTGCATCTCTCCTCTGGACTCTCGCTCGTCTATTTTTACCGGTAAAAAAAAGGTTAAATTACTGTAATCAATAAATTATTTGATAATTTTAACTAGATTTTTGAACGATTTATTTTTCAATTAAGTTTTTGATCTTGTATTTGTTTTGTAGGTGGTTCTTTCTGTCTCTATTATATAAAGTTAACTTGAGTCATTTCAGTCTGCAAAAAGATTGTTATAAAGGTGAAATATGAAAAATCCCTCAAAAAATTAACTCGAGTCATTTCTCAGTCTGCAAAACATTGCTATAAAGAAACACTTGAGAAGACTTGTATGTTGTGTTGGAATGAGTTAATTTAAAAGGATAATTAATTTATTTCAAGAATTTATAGTTTTTCATTCTAGAATAACTTAGTAATTAGAAAGAAAATGAAAATTTAAATTTTTGTAAAAGGTATTTCAAATTAATAAAATAAAAGAATTTCAAATATTTTAAAAGAGAAATTTGAAATTCCATTTTTTTTTTCTAGTGGACTTAAGCTAAAGGTTCATGTAAGTCGATTTACATTGAAAACTTAGTGGAGTCAGTTCAGATTAAAGGCTCAACAAAAACTTAGCTCGAGCCGAAAGTCAAATCAATTTGACTTGGACCAAAGGCAAGAAGAATTGATTGTAGTGATGATTGGCATGTGTTTTTCCGAGACAAAGGTCGAGACGGGTTGATAGAGGACTATCTATGACTCTATACAAGAATAACTTGAGGAGGAGCCTGGCATTCAAAGGACATGAAAGAATGACGATCATGACTTGAAACATATTTTGAAGAATAATTCTCTTAAGAAATTAGTTTATGTTTCTATGTTTTTATGCTTTAGGTTTTCTTTTAGAAATTAGTTTATGTTTTTGTGTTTTGGGCTTGAGCTTTTTTTTAGGGTTTTTAGGTTTTCTTAAACTTATGTGTCCTTATATATAAAGGTACTAAAAGTTGATATAAACACTTTTGAGTCATATTATATGCATTTGCTTTCTTTGAGAGAAGATTTTCTTATTTCTTGATTTAGAACTTTGATTCTAATCAAAGATTAACATCTTTGTGACAAATTTTGATTTGACTTATCAATCCACTAGATTGTGGCATCCCTTATACTTATCTTACTTCGTGTTGTTCTCTTATTTATTTTTGTTGCGCCTCTTGAGGATTCAAATTCATAAGTGATCATAAGCTTTCTTGGAAAGATCATATCATCTAACACCAAAAAGGTATAATCTGATATCCAGGTCTTATATCATCTCGTATCTAGAGCAAGGTTCTCGTTTGAATTTCTTTGCTATCTTAATTTTCTCATATAAAGAAAACCAAAAACAATTTTGGATGTTTGTGTTTTGTGCTTTGTTTTGAAATTTCGTTTGTTTCATTGTTCTTAGAATTTTGTAAGGAGTAAAACCCGTAAGGTTTTATCTAATTCGTTGAGTTTTTTTTTATTTTTTCATCTTCTTCGATAAATTGTGTTGCATTTCTACATTTGATTCGTGGAAATTATCTGTTGTTTTTTTTCGATGATTTATAGTTCATTAACTGTTTACGCGATCTTGCATGAGTTTTGGTGTTTTGGAGAACAAACTATTTAGTGTTCTTTGTTTGTGTTTTGGGAATGCAAAATTAAAAAGAAAAGAAGAGAAGGAATAGTGGATCCAAGTCAAAAGGAAACAAACATATATTGAAAAAAAAAGAAAAAAAGAAAGTAAGGATGTAAGAGTTAAAAAAAATGTAGAGTTCAACACAATTATTATGTTGCACTATTGCTTATAATTATTAACTATTGAATTATATTCCTCAATTTCTTAGAGTCTTTGTGTTGTTTAAATTAATTCTTTTTGGCAGTCCTATTTCTTTATAGCTTTATTGCTTTGATGTTTTTTAAAATTCCTTGAATTGTTTTTCTAGAGTTTTGGTTTTACCTTTAACCTCTAGAGTCAAGATTTAGATCTCATAATGTTTTTCACATTGATTTTCCACTCTATGCTTAGGCTATTGGAGTTCTTTGCCAAGCATTAAAGGAAATTTGAGTGGAAAAAGGCAAGAGAGTACTTTAAAAAAAGTCTACAAATGTGACACATGAGTGAATTTTGAGCGAAACACTTAGGAGAGTGGCGATGTTTTCTATTATTTTGAGAAATACAACATGTTTCAGCATATGCATCCTTCCAAAAGTGGTTTAACATATGATTTAACTTATCATACTCCTCACTGGGATCATTTGATCAGAGGAATTGAAAGTCCTAAGAGAGTTGCACTAAGACATACATCTTTGTGTAGTCTTGGAGGGGGAAGTCAATGAAATCGTGTGATCATAATACACGTAAAGGGAAAAAGTATGCGAGTTTAGAAGAAGGCACAAGCATGAGAGAAAATATTTTCCAACCTATGAGACAAGTGTTCTAAGATGCACTAAATATGAACGCTATGGTCATGAAACTCATCAATGTCCTAATTGGAATGCAACTTCCATGACCAATGAAGACCTTAAGAACTACATTATATACTTGAAAGAGGATGAAGAAAGAACTTTGCAAAAGTTAGATTTGTTGAAAAGAAGACAAAAGTAGAAGCTAAAGAGAGTACAAGAAAAGAAAACATGTATAGAAAAGGAATCAAAATAAATAAGAGAAAAGGAAGAGAAAGAAAAGAGAGAGAGAAGAGAAAGAAAAGAGCGAAAGAGAAGAGAAAGAAAAGAGAGAGAGAAAAGAAAGAAAAGAAAGAGCGAGAAATGGAAGTAAAGAGAGCAAAATAAGAGAAAGAAAAGAGAGAAAAGGAAGTAAAAAGAATAAGGAGAACAACAAGAGAGAAAAAGGAAAAAAGAATGAAAAGAGAATCTAATTTGCATTAAAAGGAAGTATAATTCATTTGTTTTGTTTTGCTGCCTAGGGAAAAAGTCCGTTCATCAAGAAGAAGTGGACCAACAATGGGGAGCGAAGAAAGAATGATATACATTTTAGCTGTTTTTGTCAATTAATTAAAAGTCAAAGCCATTTTATAGTTTGGACACAAACTTAGAAATAACCATACATGAGTTAGTTTGTTTGTCCATTCCTAACCAATCTATGGGAAAAGACTCAAGTTTGAAAATATATGCACATGAGTTAGCTTCTTTGTCCATTTTTAAGCAACCCAAGGACAATCAAAGTCATACTATAGTTTGAATGTTTATTTGATAAATATTTTTTTGACTTTCTTTTAGCAATGCATCTTTAATTTAAAATTGTTTCATGATTTGTGTGTAGGTATTTGACCTTAGAGGTAAACCTCCAAACTCTTTTATAATAATATATTAGCCTCTTCTAAGATCCAAATCTCATTTTAGTGGACTTTATATTTTGGATTATTTTAGATTTGTGTTCTTGATTTATGTTTGTGTTTTGTGTGTAGGATCTCTAGAATTTGTGGTGGATTTCTCCAAGAAGGAATGGATAAAAGAAAATTAAGGAGGGAGTTACTCCAAAAAATCACCACAAGTTGCTACTTAATAAAAATCCACTTCATGGAAGGATAAGGAGAAATCTAAGAAGGAGGGAACTACTTCTAAAAATACCAAACATAAGGAGAATGAACTTTCAAATGGTAAAATTTATTGACCAACTTCTTTTTATGTTGTTAAGCATAATAAACAAAGTATAAAGTAAGGACAACTTCGCTTCAAGAAAGAGGATATGATAGAGGACTATCCCATAACTCAATACAAGAAGAACTTGAGGAGGAACTTTTGTCATTCAAAGGACATAAAGGAATGAAGATCATGGCTTGAAGCACATTTAAAGAATAGTTCTTAGGAAAAGTAGTTTATGTTTCTATTGTTTTTGGTTTTGGTCTTTCTTTTTTGGAAATTAGTTTATGTTTTTATGTTTTTGGACTTGGGATTTCTATTAAGGTTTTTAGATTTTCTTAAACTTATGTATCTATATATGGAGGTTCCAACTAAAGTACTTGAAAAATATTAGAAGATGAGTTGAATAGTGTTACTGGAAAACTATTTTTCAAACGATATAATATAACACTTTTGTCGAGGATTAAATGGTTTTACGTAAGTTGTTAAGCACTCGACTTCAGAGGTAAGTTTAAACAAAGAATTCTTTTTAGGAAGTGCTTTTCAATTGTGGAAAAGATTTCCTACAACATTTTGATAAAGCTTGCTCTTTAATAAAGAGGCGTTTAGTATCAAAGCTTTTTTAATGTAGATTAAAATAAGGTGCAAAATGCAGATTTATAAAATGAGCGTTTAAAGAGAATAGCCAATAAACATGTAAGTCATTTTTTATTGGTTCGCTCCACCGAGCTCATCTAGTCTCCTCTAAAACCTTAGAAGATTCCACTATAATCTTCAACAAGATTACCAACTGAGTATTTCACTACTTTGGTATCCCTAGACACTCCCAGTGTTGTCCAAATACACTTATCTAATTGAATTTTACCTACTCCTGGTTGCATAATATTCTTCACCACTTTTGGTATCCCTAGACAATCCAAATATCTTCTTAATATGTTGTCTAGTTGAGTTTAATCCATTCTCGGTTTTCACTAAACAATCCAAATATCTTCTGGATCTGTTGTTTAGCTATTGTTTAACTCCACCAAGTTAAACGTTAGGGTTTCACCAACTCATAATTTCCACTAGACACACTTGTCTAGCTACTGTTTAACTCCTCAAAGTTAAGCATAAAATGTTTTAATTCACTTTAGAATTTATAATCAAAAAATTGATTACAAGTTTTTAGATGATAACTCTCGCAAAAAGGATATAAGTTCAATACAAATTAATCTAATAGACTCACTGAGTGTTTTTCTCTCTTCCCTCTTCTTACAACAGTAAACTTATATATTGATAAAGCTTGAAAGTGTTTCTATTCTTTAGCTTTTTCTTTCTCAGATATTCTTTTGAGTTTGTGTGCTTTATTGAGCTTATTTCTCGATGATGTTTGCTTGAGCTCTTTCTTTCTTTCTTTGTGCTATTCTCTTGCTTCTCTTTTCGAATCATCTCTATTTAAAGGATTATTAGAAAAACACTTGAAAAGCCTTAGGAAAACACTTGGAAACAACTAGGTAAAAGCTTCAAGAAACAACGCTAAACACTCACAAGTCAAAGTGTCTAAGAGAGTTATGCTAACACGTATAAGCTATACTATATCCAATGATAATTAGTTAAACTCTCAAAAAGCAAAAAAGGTGTCGAGAAACATGTCTTTGACCAAACCTCTAAAAGGTCTAAAAGAAAAATCAAAAACCTATAAAAGAAAAAGCATGTTAAACACTCAAGTTCTAAAAAGACAATATCCAAAAAGCGTTTATAACATAATAGACGGCGATAGGAGCTAAATTATTTTCTTTGTCTACCACATAAACATACAACGATAACAAAAAAAAACTTGAAATGTAAATAATAAGAGGATGAATGAAAAATATCCACACACAAAAATTATTGTAGTTCAATAGATGTAGTCACAAACTTCAATCTATATTCTTAAAAGAATTCACGAAGTCAGATATTACACTCCACGTTTTCTCCCATTAAAAGAAAAAAACTCTCTCACTCAAGGACAACTTCAAATGTTGACCTTATTTCACTACAAAAAAAATATTATTTAATGGAGGTTATTTTGTGGAGGTTATAAAAACCCTCCATAAATAAACATTATTTAAAATTATTACAATGAGTTGTCTGATTGATAGTAATTGTTGGTTTAGTTTTCTTTAAGAGGGTTATAACCTCCTTAATTAAAAATTTAAAACTTCCCACTTAACATCATATTCCAAAAAATTCCCCCTTTTTTTTCCTTTTCCTAAAACTAGCGGGAGTTAACTGATTCACCAATCCTTGCTCCCACTTTACATTGACTCTTGCTCCAAAATATCTTTCCTATTTCCCCCCAAAAATCTCTAATCCTAATTTTCACTTTAGTTTCTTCCAAAGTTTAGCACTTTACTTCAACTCATAGAAAACTCATATTTTGTTCTGTGTAGTCGTCGTCTAGGTTGAGCAAAGTGTGGTCGCCGGCCAGGTTCAGAAAGTGTGGTCGTCAGGCCAGGTGCGGAAGCCAGCTCGCGGACATGTTTAATTCTTCAACCTAGTATTTTTCTGAACCCTCTTTTTTCCCCGACATCGATGATATACTAGAAGGTTCTTGCTTTCAATTTATAGACATTCCTTTTGATTTGAAATTGTTGTTGATAATTGTCTGGTGTGTGCTTTATTCGGTTAATGAAAGGGAAATTTTAAAGAGTTTTTTTTAGTAGATGAATGAATCATTTTAGGGATTATTCTCTAACAAAATTTATATATTGTTTAGGGTTAATAGAGTCTGAATTGAAATAAATATTGATCAGTTGTTGGTTGGTTAGTACTTGTTTGATGTTATTCAATGGGAAAATAAAATAAGTATGTTAGTGCTATAAATAATAAAGTATGAAGTACCTGTGCTGATTTTCATTCAGTGTTCAATCTTGCCAGGCATTAAAGGTATGTAATTGTGATTTTAATTTTTACAGAGTTGTTGACTGCATTTGTAAATCTAGATGTTTTCTTCCGTTGTTGTCCAACACGCTTTCACCATCATGGACAACATGGCAGCCTGTTGAGGACAATTTGTCCTGTTCCCTTATCTAATACAACTTTGATACAAACTCCCCTTTACTACAGTTCATAAAAATTGGAATCTCTCTTTCTTTTAGAATGTTCCAGGAGAAAACCATTGTTTTTTTTTAGATTGATTTCTATTTGATGAAAATTTTGTGCTTTAAAAATTGGAATCTCTCTTTTCTTTATTATTGTTCCAGAGAAAACCATTGTTGTTTACCTATATTATTTGCTATTTGAAAATTTTGGTGCTTTTCACTGGCTTATGATTCGCTATAGAATTGAATGCTTGAATTCTTGTGGTGTTGGACTGTGATTATAAATGTGTATATGTGTTCATTTAATTGGAGCCAATAATTTTATATTCTGTTAGGTGCTTACGTTGGTGATGATTTATTGGTTGTTGCCGGGGTATTGAAACTTGGTTATGAAAAATCTAATGGAATAGTAAGGAAAAAGTTGGGTTTTAGTGCATATAAAAATTAGTTCTCTTATATTGTTTTAAAAACAAATTATCACTAGGCATGAATAAGTCTTGGAGCAGTGGCATATTTATGTTGGTCAAAATGATTGAATACATAAGTTGTTGAAACTAACGCATGATACAATAGTGTGCAATGTTTATGGATTGTTTTTAAATTATATAATTGGTTATTTAGGTTTTTTAAGTCAAGGTATGATTCTGGAAACAACTATGATGATATAAAAGAAAATGGACACTTAAATCTCTTTTTTTAAGTAATAAACTAACTTTTTATAACTTGAAAATCTGTATCTCTTTAATATTTTGATTATTTTGGGATATGAGTTTTTACACTGTAAACCTATTACTCCAAAGCTTACCACTAATTACAAGTAATGTAATATAAGCTTATAGTTTCAGCTTTTCTCCTAAACCACTTTGTAGGTAGTTCACAGATACAAACGGTGCTTATTAATAAGTGGTGTTTTACAACTAAGCTGGGAGGGTATTGTGTTATTTACTGAGTATTGAGTTGTTCTAGTATTTGACTGTCATCCCAAACGTTGGAATCTCACAGTTATCAAGCTTAGTTACATTTATTTATTTGAAAACATTTTATTTATTTATTCAATCTTTGTTGTATTATTCCATGAATAATTGTGATTTTAATTTTAAAAGAGTTGTGACTGCAATTTTGTTAAAAAAAAAATTAAAGATGTTTTCTTCCGTTTGTGGTCAACGGTCTTTCCCCATCATGGACGTACAGGCAGCCTGTGAGGACCAATTGTCCTGTTCCTTATCTAATTGAACTTTGATCAAACTCCCTTTACATACAGTTCATAAACTTGGAATCTCTCTTTCGTTTATAATTGTTACAGATACCATGTTTTTATTTATATTTATTTGCTATTTTGAAAATTTGTGCTTTAAACATTGGAATCTCTCTTATTTATAATTGTCTAGAGAACCATTGTTTTTTACTGTATCTTTATTTGCATTTGAAAATTTTGGCATTCACTTGGCTTAGGATTCGATAATATAAGGTTAATCTGAATTCTGGGTTTTTGTATGTTGTTCATGTAATTGGAGCCATTATAATTTAATTCCTGTTAGGTGCTTTAGGTATGGATGATTGTATTGGTTATTGCCTGGGGGTATTGATTGAAACTTGGTTACTGAAAAAATATATTGGAATAGTGAGGAAAATGGTGTTTTAGTGCATTAAAATTAGTCTTTATATGGTTTAAAAAAAATTAGGCATTGAATAAAGTCTTGGAGCAGTGGCATATATGTGGTCAAATGATGAAATACATAAGTTGTGACACTTACGCATGCTACTTATAGTTGTGCATGGTTATGGAGTTTTTTATATATAATTGGTTATTTAGTTTTTAAGGCAAGGTATCATTCTGGAAGGAGGAGGAAAAAATGCATGATATAAGAAAATTGACACTTAAGAAATCTCTTTTTGTAAGTATTAAACTAACTTTTTATAACTGAAAATTCAGATCTCTTTCATAATTTTGATTATTTGGGATATGAGTTTTACCCTGTAAACCTATACTTCCAAAGCTTAACACCAAATACAAGCAATGAAATATGTAGCTTATAGTTTCAGCTTTTCTCCTAAACCACTTTGTAGGTAGTTCACAGATACAAACGTGCTTATTAATAAGCTGGTGTTACAACTAAGCTGGTGAGGTATTGTGTTATTACTGAGTTACTGAGTTGTTCTACTATTTGACTGCCATCAAACTTTGGAATCTCACAGTTATCCAAGGTTAGTACATTTAATTTCATTTGAAAACATGTTATTTATTAATTCAATCTTTGTTTGTATATTCCATGAATATTGTTATCCTTTTGATTGTGGTAGAGCGGGTGGTCAGGTAGTGTTTACTATTACACCTATAAGTGGAGGAAGAGTGTTTTATTTCATATTATGGAAATTTAGTAGTCGGAGTAGGTAGTGTTGTCTTGTTTATTTATGCTTTGGTAAGCAGAGCAGGGCGGTAGAGGTAAGAGAATGGTGTTTTTGTTGTTTTGTTATTGTTTACTGTCTTTGTTTTCTTTTTTAAAATTAAAGTACGGAAGTGGGTAGAGTGTATTTTTAGTTTTGCCATTAGAGTTGTGTTTTGTTTCATGAGGGGTGGTAGTAGTGAGTTCTACTTTTTGTTTTATTTCATTTTGTTAGGAATATTGTTGAATGAAGGTAAATCTTGGATTGCTAAACTCGAAGAAATACAATTGAATACTCTATTGGTTTAGAAAATTCTTAAATTTGTTTTGAGAATGGGGCTATTGGAGATACAATCGATGCCCATGTCCCAAATGGGATTTTGAAATGGCATAATAGAGTCGAAGGTTTCAAGAGCATGATCTTAAAACATTTCCTAAAAATTTGTTATATGGAATCTTCACGGTTGAGATGAGAAACAAACAAAAGATATTTCAGAAATGAAGATTGATATACAAGAGACATTTCATTCTGAAATTCACTGGAACAATGTAAATGAAGCATTTGGGCATTATAGGCAAGAAGGTACTAATATAGGTTCAAAACATGTGGATGTAAACAAATGTTCGAATGAAAGGCCAAGGAGAATTCATAATGAATTTAAGAATTTATACTGATGGAAATCAGATCTTATGTGATGGGAGCAAGTACACAAAATTAGAATTTGTAGTCAAGTTATCACATATCAAGGTGTTGTGAGATTAAGTGAAAAGGGCAAGGCAATGACTATGATCTTAGATTGTTAAAGATGCCATTTAGTGAAGCAAAGTGCCGCTTTCTTTTATGAGGCTAAGAAAGTATTCAACAAACTGGGGTCTAACTATACCAAAATAGTTTGTGTCCGAATGATTGTATGTTATATTTAGAAGATGATTGAAAACGATTGGACAATGCAAAAATTGTGGTACATCTAGATGGAACCCAAAGAAGAAGAAGAAAAGAAAAAGCAACTGCTAAAGTTTTACGTTACTTTCATTGAAACCAAAGATTTGCAAAGCATTGGGTTATGCTGTTCTAAGATCTGCAAAGCAATAGAGATGGCATTCTTTAGATAACAAGGATGGGTTTATAAGGCATCCAAGGGATGGTGAGGCATGGAAGACATTTGATTTAATGCATCCAGAATTTTCTTTTGATCCTCGAAATGTTCGTTTAGGCCTTACTAGTGATGGTTTTAATCCTTTTGGCACTATGAGTTTCTACATATAGTATTTGGCCAGTTTTTTTAATCCATACAACCTTCCACCCTGGAATGTATGAAGCACACTTCATTGATCCTATCCATGATCATTCCAGGCAAGCAAATGCCTGGAAATAATATCGATGTCTACTTACAACCCCTTGTGGATGAGTTACGTGAGCTATGGAGTGATGGAGTGGACACCTTTGATTCTTCACTGAATGAAACTTTTAGAATGCGAGCTGCTCTTATGTGGACAATTAGTGACTTTCCTGGCTTAGGTTATTTTATCTGGTTGGAACACACACACAGGTTTAGCTTGTCCTACTTGTAACTTTGATGAAGAACCTTGTCGTCTTCCTCATAGTAGGAAGTGGTTGTTTATGGGGCATCGTAGCTTTAAGTAAACCAAGATTCGATTGAATCGTGTCGTTTTGATGGAAGCACTGAAGAACGGAATCCACCACTAAAATTATCAGGCTCTGACATTTTTAGGCAAGTGGAAAATATTAATGTGACATTTGGGAGAGGAATTCATTTGGATGGTAGAGGAAAAAGATATAGAGAAGAAGTTAAACAATGGAAAAAAAAAAGCATTTTCTTTTGAAACTATCCTATTAGGAGTCTAATTGTTTTACCACATGAGAGATTTTAGTGCATATGAAAAAAATGTATTTGACAAAGTAGGTAGACTTTGGTGAATGAAAAGCCTCTACATCAAAGAAAATTTAATGTAGGAAGATATTTAAGGAAATGGGTATAAGACAAGATCTGTGGCCACATGATAATGGAAGATATCACCTTGCTTTGTTTTCACTAACTCGTGATACCAAAAAGTTGTTTCTTAAAAACGTTGTGAAAAATGTATTAGTACGGAGGGTTACTAGTAACATTTCTAGATGTGTTGATTGAGGGCTGCAACATTAAAATATTAGGACTAAAAAGTCACGATTGCCATATTAGTATGAGCAATTACTACCATTGGGCAATCGTAAATGTTACCAAAACCAGTACTGCAAACCTTGGTGGAGTTTTGATCTTCTGTAAAGTCCTTGGTCCTAAAAGCTTAAATCTACAAGAACTTGAAATGCTTCAAGATCGCATTTGTGGTTACAACTTTGCCCCACTTAGAGATGTTATTTCCACCATCATTCTTCACAGTTTATGGTTCATTTAACTGTCCATCTAGTAGAAGAAGCAAAGCTTGGAGGTCCTGTTCATTATCGATATATGTATCCTAGAGAGGTAATTGCTTAGTACTTTTTGTTTAAGGTATCATAATATATTATCCAAGTTGTTTAATGTAACTATTGTCATTATTATAGGGAATTAGGTCATTTAAAGACATTTGTACGAAACAAGCACAACCAGAAGGTTCTTATAGGCCGAGGGATACTTAAGCTGAAGAGTCTCTTTCTTACCTTTTGTTCTAGATACATTGAAGATATAGAGACAAGGTTCAATAGACCTGGACGTGTTTGGTGATAACACAGATGATTAATGCGCCTATTGAGTCATCTATTATTCCCACAAGTGGGAGGGGCGGGGCAAGTAGGAGGTTCCTCGATGTTTACTTTAACTCAGGATGCAAAAACTACAAGCCCATCGATATGTGCTTTTTTAAATTGTGCCCTGTCCACACCGTTGTTGAGTGAGTAATCTACATTAAGTGTGTGATTTTGTATTGTATTTAAAACAAATTCAACTATGATTAGTCAGCCTTTTTTTTATATTGGAATAAATCATGTAGTGAATTAAAGAAACAATCAAAAGAGATCAAGAGGAAGGGCGACCTTCAACACTGAGATAGAAAATAGATTTTGAAAGAGTTTGTTGATTGGTTTAAACAACGGGTAGGTGATCAAATAGTACACTTTGGTTGTTATTATGTTATCTTTCAATTCTGACTAAGCATATTTCTTTATTTAGTTATGAATCCAGAAACAGTAAAATACAATGTCTATGGACTTGAAGGTTCTAGCACGAGGTCCATTGGATAATGCTAGAAAGATTTACTGCATACAACATCAAGGGTTTTAAAAGTTCGGAACAGTGACTCGAAGATGAGGGATTGAGAAACAAATAGATGGTGTTTTTTAACATCTAATACATCTTGTGTTTCAAGTAGGGTTGATAGGAAACTTAGGCCAAGCAGACTTTACCATATGGAAAGTTAAGATATCATGAGCTAATTTATTATGGCCGATTTTCAAAGTTGTTCTTTCAAGTGTAGTGGGTAGATACAACAGAGAGAGAGGATATAAAAGGATCAATGGAATTTTAATGTGTAACTTTGATAGACCTATTTAATATGGAGACCGTGAAGAACATGAACCTTAGATTGAGGCATCTCAAGCACAAAATGGTATTAGATGTGATGAGTGGTTAAAAAGGGTGGAGTGTTGTAGTGATTTAAGCCAAGAGAGTTGCTATGAAATGGGGAGAAGAGGTAGAAGAAGAGGTGTATGAAAAGAGCCATATGAAGTCAACAACTTGAGAAATTTTATGTATGACAATGGAATATGTTCATTGGAGTACAAACCCATTTAGAGGATGAATCATGAGTGATCACGTGAAATGTTGAACTGCAAGTTAATGATTATTTCTATATTTCAAAGTTATTCAAATATAGTACCACATATTTATATGACACATCTCTCAGTTTCAGGTTAGGAAGGAGAAGTTGGGCTATTTTGAATTTACAACTTCATCATTGGGAAGGTAATGAATGGCATTTGAATATGCTAACCATGTTTGAATTTTATTTTTGTATTGGTTTGTGATGCTAAGGATCATTGGAATTTGTGGCTTAAAAAGTTTCTTTAGGTTTTTTATGAATATGGCTTAACCATTGTTCTGAAGGTTACTGTTATGTAAAGATTGGATAGGATGCAGCAGAAAAAGGTCAATTGGGATGATGATGTGTGTGTTTCTGTTTTTATTTGGTGTATTTATTGTGGGAATTCAGATTGATACATGTTCCCCACTTTAGCAAGTTTGTTTACTTTATTAAGGCTGCTTCAATGTATGCAAAGTGTAGTGATAGTATTTTGTATAGCTTAATTACTATATACTGTTGAACTTTAAAAGTGTCTATAGAGATTAGAATTGTAATTGTAGGGCAGTGATCGCAACAACTGGTGAAGTAAGACATTATAAAAGCAATTGTCATTGTCCGTTTGAGAAAGAAAACTACACTTGCCACTACATAAGATCATTCCATATTCTAATTGTTTACTTCTGATTGTTTACTTCTCACTTGCAGCATTTTGGTATATTTTAGTCAATTTTCCTCACTTTTTTAATTTCACCAATATGTCAATGTTTCGTTGCACTAGAATTTGATATAATGATCCTCACTTATCCATCAAAGAATTCTCTAATTGTTTCACCTTTTAAGTTAATTATTTTTCATAAATATGTAGTCATGCCAAGGTTTAAGCGTTTCGAAATCTGCAAAATTACACTCACCTCAATGTGTGGAATAATACTAAACTCAAAACCTTCAGGAATTCTTCACCAAACTAACCTATAGTCTTCTCCAATGATTGAACAAACCACCATCATCACAACATGCGGATTGAATCCTGACCCACTGAAAATACACACAAACTGAAACATCCACGCATATGTGGATGTGAATCCTCATTACCCACTGAAAACACAGAACAAACTGAAACATCCACCCAACAAGCTGGACTCAATCTTTAATCGTTATTGGACTGTTGATGCAATAGGTATATGTCATATTTATTTTTTCTGAATGCATATTTTTTTTTCAATTGTAGTGATGATTGACTAAGTTGTTTTATTGTTAAAGACTTAGAAGGAGTTCTCAAGAAAATTAAGGTCAAGGTCAAAGAAGTAAATAATTTACCTTCTGGCGAACGCATCATTGTGGAGTTTGATGAGATAGGCATGCCAATTGGTGAAGGACAAGGCGTGCTTGCAGGATACTGTGGTATATTGGCCACTGATGGCAATTTGTTTCCAATAATTGAAAGGTGGTCTGGAAAACAGGGAGGCATGCATAACACATATTTTTGGAATGCTTTCAGGAAATGGTTGTAGGTAATATATCCTTATGCACGTATGACTTTTATCTTTTGAAATTTTTCAATGTTTTTTATAAATGTAAACACTAACTATGTTTTCTTTTTTTCAAAAGCCCGATTTGTTTTAGGATTGCGAAGCTAATGCACAACGATATGTAAATAACTACTGGTTAGAAAAATGGGTGCCAAATAGGCAGAATTTATGGAATGAGTTTTATGAATCCAGCGAAAACCAAAGATCAAATCATAAGTAATGTGCCAACTGGTATAGAAAGAACTCAATGGGCTCATTTCGTTACTTATCGTCTAAAACCAGGAAACACTGGTATAAATTTCATTATTTGAATTGGTGTGAATTGTTTGTGTACTTAATTATTTATTGGTATATTAACTTAAAATTGTTTCTCTCATAGGAGATGTGTAAAAAAAATAGAGAAAATCGCAACAAGCAACTAACTCCTCATACAGGTGGTTCTAAACCTTTCTCAAAGAAAAGAAAAAGGCATGAGATGGTTGGGGATATTAGTAAACATGACAGTTTTTACTATTTTTTAAAGTTTACTGATTTATTTTAATTTCTTTCTTTTTTATTTTAGTTTTGGAAAATGGACAATGCTAGTCGTAGGAAAACTATACCATTGAAACTCATAAAAGAAAGGATGGATTCATCTGTAAATGACGCATCAAAGATATAGCGGTTAGTTTATATTATAATATTTCTTTTTCAAATATGTTTTTTTTAATATTTAGACTTTAATTATTAAATTGTTATATGCCTATAGGAACAATTGAAGTGGGTTGGACTAAAGTACTTTACCATGACTCAGAGGTTCTCCTAATGATGTGTTGGTAAAGTGTTAGGCCAAGAGATTCTGGAGAGGACGATGTATGGGTTTGGGAGCAGCTCCTACCAGCATTTAGGAATACAAGACTTCGACTTTCAGATTTAAGTCTTGCTTCATCTACCACTGTCCCACTCACATCTTCTAATCAGTGGCAACAAAAAGTATAACAATTTAGAATCCGCATTTAAAGCATACATGATAATGAAGGAAGGAAAGAATTTCCTGATGATTGATCTCAAGTTTTGATCGTCAACCTCAAGAAGTTACAAATATAGTGAAGAATTGTGCCTAATATACTTAATTATAAGCATTCTTTATTATTATATTTTTGTTTTATCATTTAGAAGGTGGTGATTGCAAATGAGCCAGCGTCTCCTTTGGATTACAATAGGATCATCTGGTGCTAGCAACATTTAGGGAGTTTATGTGTCCGTTTAGGTGAAACTATATTTAGTAGGGATTTTGATTAATTATGAATTTAGTTGTAATTACGATTCAAATTTAACTTACTTTTATATAGCATGGTGTTTTGATAATGGAATGTTTTAATGATATATAATTCAAGACGTTGTAAAAGAAGTTTGTCATGCTTGTTTGTCTTTTTATAGTATTTGAATTTTGTTACAAAATATAAAATATTGTTGACAAAAACTATAAGCATCTTAATGGGAATATGTAATATAAGCAAAATAAAGTTGTAAATCACAAACCTAAATAGTACAAAATGAGGCGAATTAAAACATGGAAATTATAATGTCAAATTGAATATGGTATTAATCCAAAAAGGTTTGTTTGAGAAAAAACGAGTGGTTGATCTTTACAGTAAAATAGTTGAAAATAAAAGAGGTTTAAAAACATCTAAAAATAATCGTCAGTAATAGAGAGTTAAAAAACACCCTTTCTTCAACAAAAAGACCTCTGCAATATAAAAATGGTACAGAGGGTCATGAAACCCCCGCAAATAATAGCGACGAATCTATTGCGGGGGTTTGAAAAAACCCCTGGAAATTAATTTGTGGAGGGTAAAAACTCACAAAAATGGAAATAAAACCTCCACTTAAAAATAAAACCGTTTTTTTGGGTGTTTTATGTGCAAATGTTCTATTTATAACTGACATATGTGAAATCTAGACTAATGAGGAAGACCGATGAACAATGTTTCTCATTACTGAGGTGAAAGTCACTTGGATGATTTTATCATATAATCGAGATCTTAATGGACCTAAAAGACTAAATAGTCTCCTGAGTCCATCTACCTATAATAAAAAGGGTGTTGCTTCCTCCACCACCACACTTTTTTTCCTCCACCTCCCCAATTTTTTTTAATTCCAATTATAAACTTAGATTAAAATTTTTTACTTTTATTATTTTAATTTATTTGAAACCTAGTTCTCCTACTTTACTCCCTGCACCCAATCTTTCCATCTCTCATTTCCGTTTAACAATTTGTCTTCCGTTTTACTCTACAATCCCATTTGTCTTCTCCGTTTCACTTCTCCTCCTCCGTTTCTTTCTTCTTCATTTTCTTTACATTATTAAAATACATTAAAAATATATTCAAAAATAAAAATCAAAAACATTTAAATAAAATTATTAAAATATTTCAAAATAAAGAATAAACTAGAATAAAACAAACCCTAAAATAAAAAACGTAACCTTTAAACGGAGGTGACATCCTTCAACGGATGTCAACATCCCTTTAAGGCAAAACGGATGTCGACATCCATTTTACCTTAAACGGATGTTGACATCTGTTGAAAGATGTTGACATCCGTTGAAGGATTTTGACATCCGTTGAAGGATGTCTTAAAGGTTACGTTTTTTATTTTAGGGTTTTATTTGAAGGCTTATTCGAATACGCACCTTGAGGAAGCAACACACACACTGCACCACTCCACACACTGCACCACAAGAGCGACAATGCACCACGAGAGGGAGACTGCTTGATAATTCTTTCCACCACCACCAACCTTTGCAACTTGTAGTATCTCATAGTGACAAAAGAAAGAGAGAAAGAAATATAATGTTAAAATGAAAGAAAAATATTTTACTCATGTACGGGGCACTAGAATAGGTTAGTGGAATAAGTTGGAATGGATAAAATTAAAAGATAACCCTAAAAATAAAATTTTACTTAGAGTCAAAATAATAAATGAGAGGTAAAAGGAGAAAGGTGTGGTGGTGGAGGGAGCAACACCCTAATAAAAATTGCATCTCTACAATTTTAAACAATTAGAGAGTTTAGAAGCCTTTGAATAATAATTTATGGAATCAATATTTACAAAATATAATTTAAAAAAAAAAGTTTTATGTTCTAATGTTGATAAATACAAATATAAATAATATTTCAATTTAAATACTACAAATTAATTTTAATCATTATTATAATTAAGTAATTTAATATATACAAATAAAAATTATTTTATTTTATTCTATATTAATTAACTAGTTAAACACTTGGATAATATATACATATATATATATTGTTGAGTTTATGTAGGAAAAGTAGCTTTTTGAGTTTTGAGCTTTGGGCATGTGACTTGCACTTTTTAAAAACGGAAGTGGGCTTCTGTTTCTAAGGTGTGAAAAAGTAATGTGCATATATGGTTTCCCTGTCAGTATACCAAACATGCCAATGCCTTATATTTTACTGCATCTTGAAGTCCACAGTCACCGCCAACCAAACACAAAGCCACTTCTTCTGTTATACAATATGACCACCACTGCCAGGGAATCTGTGGACCACAATCATAGCTAGAAAGGTAGAAGCTAGTAGTTAGGTAAAGGACATACTATGCTATTCATCTTTGGGATGTATATACTTTCAGAGGAAAGAAAAAGAAACATGATAAAAAATTAAAATAATAAAAGGAATATAAGAATTAAGTCTCAAAATATGATATTTAATTTATTTGGGCACTGTACATGTGCCATTTCTAATTGAACGCACTATGCCTCGTGGATTCCAACAACGCAACGCATAAACTGAAGGCACGGGTTGAAGGGGACCATTGAATTTTCTGTTAGGACTACCATCTACCAATAATTAATATATTAAGTTAACAAGCTTTTTACAAATCACTTTTCATTTCATAAGGACACATTAAATATACAGAAAACATTGGAAATCATAGGTTAATTTCTTCATCATCATTTTCCCTAATATTTATTTTATTTATTTTTTGTGAGGAATATCCCGAAACTCACTACTAAGAAGTTATATATATATAACAGAAATTCAGTAAAGGATTCATCATGTCAAAATTTGCATTTTATGATATGTTGTGTAGTGGGTCCTAGAAGATAGGAAGTGGCTGTATGGTCCAAGGACATAAAATATCATGAATAAAGCAAAATTCCGACGTACCAATCCGGACAATCCATCCATCATTAAGGGGCCGAACGGTTCGTATTGATAATCGATTTCTTTTAGAAATAAAATTAAAGGTAAGTATTAATTAAGTGTAATGGATTAAGATTGAATTATAATTAAGATTTTGTTAAGAGTGGTGTAGGGAACATCACTCTTTTACTAATCACAAGCTCATTCCAAAATTTTTTAATAAAAATTAAAGATAAAAGATAAATGATCGTATTTATTATGCATTTAAGACTATTATTATGACCTTTATATAGATTGTTTGCTAACTTTAGCATCGGAGAACTTTTGACGTATATTTCTTCGAACGAGTAGAATGAAAAAAAAACTATCCAAACGATTTTAGAAAAGAAATTATAAAATATTTATACTTACTTGACCTATTCACCTCAAACATTTTCATTTTGTAATTCATTTATAAAGTTAAAATGTTAAAATCACATTTTGAAAGAAGTTCAGTATGCTTGGTATGTAGGAGAACATTTTTATAATAAAAATATAGTTTCTTATAATAATTAAATATATTTAGTTGACAAAAATTCTATAAAAACTCTCTAAAACTCACAAGATAACGTTATACTTTTAATCAATAATTTAATTCTGTATAACATTAAATGATACAATAAAACTGTGACATTTGCAAATAAAAATTATTTGAAAAGAAAGTAAATTCTCGTTCATGTAAAACATCTAACTAAATACCCTTTAGAAAAGAACATTTCTGACAATGTTACTTTAAAAATAAACTAAAAAAAATAAAATGCTCTTTCGTCACCAAATTTCTAGAAACTTCTCGTGTAATTTTTAAGCCAATTTGCTTCATTCTCATTTTTCATTCCCTGTTTACTTTATTGTAACAATTCATAAATTTCTTTAATTTTCGTTCTCGAATGTGGTTATGATGACGTCACGGTGACGCGGTTCATTATGATTAGAATATAAAGAAAATTGAAGCTGATCTTAGTCCCTTTCATATAAAACTTTATAAATATATGAAAAACGTTATATGTGTGTCCATGTGAACGATTATGCGCCACCATATCCCACCTAAAGATTCTTAAACTCTGTTCTGTTTTTTAATCAACGTTATTATTGTATGCATGCACACATGATTTTTTTTTATAGGCTTCTAAATATTTGATTAGCAAGGTTAATGTAAATTTCGGTCGGTCAACTTTTAGAATTAGGAAAAAGTCAAAATGTTAATTAATGTAAAAAAATACGTAGAAACCTGAATTATTGTTATATTTATAGCATAATTTTAATACTTATGGGTGGACCTAGGTGTGGACTCAATGGCTCAATGAACTATTTACCTTGAATGATGCGATGATTATCAAGATTTTTCTAAGTTACATAGTAAGCGGTATACCATTAGATGTGGTAGGTTGATACATACTCGGCTAGGCTGCTTAGTAGGTGGTTCACCATTGTATTTGGTAGGCGACACACTGTAATGGTAGAAGGCATGCAACCCTTGGCAAACGATAGTTAGGAACCAGTAGACGGTGTCCAGTTCTGGTAGGTGGCATATATCCTTCGGCAAGAGGAACATGTCCATTAGTAGGTCACACTTAATCTTCGGCAAGAACTCGACCTTCAGCATGCAACATATATAACCTTTGGTAGGTAGTTCTTAACCTTCAACAAAAAACTCTTAGTTCTTGGCAGGTAGTCCTCGACCTTCAGTATGTAGCATCCAACCCTCGGTAAGTGGTACCCATGGTGTGCTCTATATTAACTTGTCCCAGGAAGATATCAATGTTAATGAGATTGAAGGGATATGATGAAATTACAAGAAAACACTAGAAGGGGAGGGAGGGTTGAATAACGCAATGCAAAACATCATAACGTTTCAAAGAACAAAAGTAAATAAGAAAAATGACATATCTATCAAAATATTGCTTAATGGTGCGTCTACTGTCATAATAGCGTGTTTACTAAAATATCATTTAATAGCACGTTTACTAAAATCATGTTGTGACCTTTTCATAATAAATCATCGTTTAGTAATTCCATGCTCTTTTGGCTATGCCTAACACTACCATGCACATTTGATTGATTAATACTCATGTTGTGAAGTTGTAAATTGTTTTCAGAAGTTTTTCAAAGAACTTTCACAAGCTATGAGTGAAAAGATTTTCACAAAGATTTCTTGTTTTTTTTTATTGAAAGATTTTTAGAAAGAAACTAAAGGTAAAGTTGTTCCAAGTAACTCAGGAAAGGTGAGTCACAATGGACAAACTTAGAAACCAAATCCTTCCTAGCCAGAGTTTCTTTATATTGTCTTTACCTAAGCTTCTAGGTAAAAATATTTCAAAAAAAATTTCAAATGCTAAGACAAAATGTTCCTAAACCAAAGGAAACTTGATTTAAGATGCAATGCAATCCTAGATATCATGGAGACTTATAAAAGGAAAACAAAGCACACAATTAAAGGAAGGTAAATGGAAATGTAAATGAAAATGTAAATGAAGTTTTTAATGCTAGACGAATGTAGCTGAAAGTGCAAGTAACACTTGGAGTGCCTTGAGACGCTTTCACAACTAATACACGATTTCAAAGTTATTACAATGTTTAATTGTGGACTTGGAATTGCACCAAGGGCATTTTTCCAAGCCACTTAGCAAAACTGTAATAGTGAAAAAAATATTTTTTCAATGGCAAAGATTTTGTGATATGAGTACAAAATTATTTCTCAATGATTTTTTTCAATGATTTGTCAATGATTTTTTTTTCAAGAATATTTCCCCATAGGATCTCATTTGACTAAATATTTATTTTATTCTAGAATAGTAGTCTTTAATGGTCTCAAATTCATTCCTTCTTATTAATTCAAATTCTCATCTTAGAGAACCTCATCACTTCCTTGAAACTCCTCTTGTATTGAGTTTCAAACTTGCTTTTAACTTGTCGCACCTATTATTCTCGAAAAGATTGTGTCATCAACTGTTTGTTAAAGAACAAATAAATCCCTTGAATCTTTTTGTTTGTTTTCCTTCAAGTACTTCTTCGAGCTATAGTAAGGATGGAGATATATTCTAGAATAGTGAATCTGTCTTCTATAATGTCCTATAAATATTGGAAGCAAACAAATGTCTTCATTTTAACAAATCAAAAATCATAATTTTCCTGTATGAGAATAGGTACTAGAATTGATCATGTTTGAATGGTAGTGACCATGGGTTAAGAAAATGTTTTCGAAGTAATGTAGAATGAAGTTTTCTTAAATTAGTTGAAAAAATTTGTTTATGTCCGCTAAATGACCGAACGTAGCTCTAGTACCACGGTTAGTATTTTGAGGTTGTAAAAAAAAAATAATTGATAAGATATAAAATTGTGGAGATAGTAGAATGTGGAAGTAGTAGTTGGAAGAAATATATTTTGTAGTTATGTATGAAGTATTAGATGTTTCAAATGATAGAGCACATGGTGTGTTGTATTAGATGTGTTAGATGTTGTCTTACATTAAATGGTATAGTATATGGGTATTTCTAGATTCAAATTATTCTAGAAAATGTTAGTCATCATAACTTATGTAGAACGTTCTAGATTTTTATCTATATAAAATGTTTTTGATTATTTTTTCCTATCTTATCAACCATATTTTTTAGTTTGTATTATTATATCTTATGATTTTTTATATTTTTTTAGAATTTACATTACACCCTAATAAAAAGACAGAAGGTCAGTCTTAAACCTTAATTTGTGATTATTTCAAAACATTTAACCTATAGTTGAAAGTATTTAAATTTTAAGAGACTCTAGAATTTGTTATGATAAATGAAGATGATAGACAGCTTGCAACCCTTGCAAACAACTTTCAAATTATTGCAAACATGGAAAATCCCATTAGTCGAGTGCTAAAACGAACTGAGGTAACAAAATGTTTGTTATAGCTTTATGTATTTATGTATGGGTAATAGTAGTTTTACATTGTGCTAAGTTAAAATTGAGTTCCTTCTATTTGTTGTATTTATTACAGATTTTAGTTTTATAGCAGTAGAGAATAATGAAATGGTTAATTTTATATACAAAGTTTGTATAAGAAAGCTGTCTGAACTCTTGTGTGCAATCTCTACTTAGTCAGAAAGTATAAGGTTTAAAAGTTTTCCATCCACAATTGATTGTTAATAATAGCCACTGATGTATAATATCTCTGACGATTTACTTTTTTATCTAGCTTGCAGAAAACATCATCACCTTTAGGTGTTCTTTTGATTGTTTATATTATTTATCTACATTCTAAGCCAGGAGCTTCGTGTAATCTTAACAGATAGCTTCTTTGGCTCCGAAGTGAGAACGAGCTTCTCTTGAAAGGAGCCAAGGAGTCTAACAGATCAAATCCCATTTTGCATAACTGTAGTAAACTTGTTCGCTTTGATCTTTGGTTCTTTAAAAAAAGCTACAGTGTGCCTTCTGCTTTTCTTTCAGTTGGATGATGTAATTGATTTGGTGATTCAAAGGCAGCAACTAGCTTGTCTCTCGTATCAACAATTCCACAAAAAATTCTGTTTTGGGTCATGTTGGTAAGGACCATGATATTTTAACAACTCTTTTTAACAATTTTTTGACAACAAATTATGTGTGACTATCACTACTAGAAAATCATTTATTACCGAAGGATAATTACCGAAGGCCGCTTGCCCCTCGGTAAAAATGATAATACCGAAGGATTTTTCGACGGTCATTGAAGTTGATCATTACCGAAGGCTTTTGGCCCTCGGTATTACACAGAGAATTTACCGAAGGCTTTTGGCCGTCGGTATATGCATTCACTTAATGAAATTTGAATTTGGGATTTCCCTCTTCCATTTTCCCAAATACTTTCCGAAAAGCTTGTCCCAATCTTTCACTCCCGTCCCCGCTTTCCACTCTACCGTGCCCTAAGCTCTACCTCCCTCTGTCATTCACCATCCGAAACCAACATTTGCATTGATTCTCAACCTGTGGAGCTGCTATTTCTTTACGACGGTGGTTTGGCGGCGTGAGGAGGTGTTGTCGCGGCGTGGGCAGAGCTTGTACCAAGGGAGGCTAATCCAGGGGTTGTGTGACGAAGTACCTCTCGTTGCGTGAGAAGGGTTGCGCGACAGAGGGTATCGGAGGGTTGTCGCTACCGTAGAGGTGAGTTACTGGTTCAAATTATTGCTTGAAATTATGTACCTTTTGGTGGCTGCCTTGTTTGTGATGCATGTGTGAGTTAACCTGAATATGTGTGTATTGCCTGAAATTCGCATTGGAGATTTTGTTTAACAGTAAATATCATTGGATAAATATTCACAAGCACTACCCTTGTATCTCTGTAATATTGACCTCGCATGGCTTCCCTAGCTAGCTGGTCCCCATTAACAGTTAGGTTATGTTTCGTTTCAACTCCTGTGTCTTTCAGTTCTTGCCATTTGGCTCTTTCTCAGCTTCATATAGTGCACATCACAAAATCAACACTATAATTACTGTTCCAAAATATCCAATCTAAGAAGGATTTCTTTTTAAATGTTGTTGTTGCGTTTTACATTCTCTTTAGGTCTATATAACCAACCTTCTCTTCATAAGTAAAAAAATAGTAGGTAAAAACGGTGAACAGTCAATGATGTACTTTCTTCATGAAAGTTGAGACTATTTCATATACTGTATCATGCTGCCACGTCTATATCTATATATATATATATATAT
>NW_025914090.1:0-10384 GCF_018835915.1 Vigna umbellata
TCTCCCCTCAGCGGTCCATTTTGCCCCTCAGACGGATCTCCCGTGACTTTCCATATTCGCTCAGGTCGGTAAACTACCGCTCAGCGGTGAGTGCGGTGCTTGTTTGCTCCCCTCAGCGGCCATTTTGTGCCCCTCAGCGGACCTCCCCGGCAACTCCTGAGTGCCGCTCGTCGTAAACTGCGCTGAGCGGGACTTTCCGGCTTCTCCTTTTGCACTTTTTATGTCGTTTCCCTGATTTCATCTCTCTTCCTTCTTCACTCTTTCACCAAATTCACCTTAAAACCTGCACAAACACGGAAACAAGCAGAAAACCTGTCCAGCTCTCTTATTTCTAAACCTGATGAAAACATGATTTCAAAGGCGAGTTTCAAGTGTAAGGTTTCTGTTTTAGTGTCAATTTTATCATGAAATAACATTTTTCAACTGTATCACAAACCCCAAACTTAAAAACTTCTCCTGCCTTTGCTTGCCTAAAAGCAAATAATATGTAACTCTCCATCTTAAACCCAGTGCATATGATGGTTCACTTTCAATTCAAAATCTTCTTTTCAAGATAAGCCAAAACTTCACTCAAACTTATGACCAGAGTTCATCAAGATGTTGCCACGATGCTTTATTGTTCCCAAAGTCATTTAAATTCAACAAATTCTATTTTCATGAATGATCAATCAATTAAGCCTAGATGTGCATCGTGTGCTGGAATATCTCCTCACTAGGTAAAGTGTTAACGCACCCACAAGTGTATAAAGGTAATCACTCATTCCCTCTACTATTACACTTCACATGAATTACTTTAGGCATTTCCTTTACCACAAAATCACAAACATTTCACAAGCGTGCATCATCATAAGGACTTTTCATGGCTTATAATTGGCTGGGCTATAACAAGAATGGGTTTTTCCTGGATCACAAAATCCTTGAGTTAATAGAATCATAACACACAATCATCTTATCATCCCCACTGTCTTTTGCCCTTTGCATTGATCTTGACTTCTTTTTCTTTTCTTTTTCTTTTTCTTCTTTGCATATCTTACTTTTTTAGCTCTTAGCGCATACTTTTTCTTCATGTTTTCCCACATCCCCAAACTTGAACCGGAAACAATACCACACAGATCTTCTACTTACTCAATTAAAGATTTTCAATCAAGGGTTTTCGTGGATATTTCAAGCTAAGGTTTAAAGGATAGAACAGCAAGTGTTCTCTTTTAGTGGGCTAATTTAATGACTTTGCCAACAAAAGGTTTTTACAACAATGGGCCTTGATCACATATCAAAACCAGCCAATTATTCAATCATAAGAAAACGCTGGGCAAAATCATCATGCTTTGCAAAGTATAGCCATTCCAACAATAACAACTCTGGAGCTCAAAACCTCACTATAAGCTCATTCACATTTGACATACACATCCTGCTTAATTCACACTCACGACATCACTTATATCGATGGCCCATTTGTTTCACAAAGCGGTGAATCACCTGTATAAGCATTTTATATGTGCCCTCATCTACATTCACCATCATAAGCATCATCAATAATTCTTATCACACACACAATTAATAGCAACCATCCCAGAAACGCAGATTTCAATAGAGGACATCAAACCCTAATCTAAAAACAAAAACAATATAAGTTCAGAAAACTTAAACCCCAAAGCCCCCAAAAACAAACAAAAAATAAGCACATGAGAGCATTCATCATAAATGCTATCTCAGCTCCTCATCAATCTGAGCTGTCCTCTGTATCTTGCTCTTCCTCCTCAGCTTCATCATCTTCACAATGCACATCCTCTATCAAGCGTCATCTCTTCCATATATCTAGCCTAAGCTTAGCTGCTCCAGCTCCTCCTCCTCCATGCCTGACCTGGTTCCTCTGTCCACGCTAACCACATTTGGAATGCATCCTAGTCCACCTGTGGGCTGGAGGTGTATCATACATCCCCACATCATCCTCACTTCTCAAGCAGTGCCACCTGCCCTCTGTAATGGACTGCAACTGAGCCCCTAGAAGAGACCTAATACATTCCCTCATCTGGAAATGGCTCTGCTCATTTGTCTCAGCAGAATGTCTGGCTCTGTTGCTTGCCCTTTCTCTCACGAGCACAGCGTGGTGAACTGGCTGAGCTTCATCATCACCTTCCACAGTACGGTCTATAGTAGGGCCTCATCATACTTTTCTTGGCTCTCAAAAGGTGGAGCAGAAGTTCCCACCCCAGCTATCTTGCAAAGGTGCCGTGATCAAGAAGGTATGTCCTAGTGGTGCTTTGTTAATGTGAAGTATTGGCGCACACACTAATCTCATCAGCTATCACCTGCCCAATATTAACATTCAAGTTTCTGATAGCACAGTAGATGAAAAATGCCCTGCTGAGAGTAATATCTGACACATGTGAACATGGCTGAATGTTGACATAAGAAAACGCCATCCAATACTTTGCAAGAGGGGTCAAGTGAAAGTGATTTTGGGGTATATAGACCCCAAAAGACCAAACTACTCTTCTAATGGGCTTGTCCTACAAAATGGCCTAAAATTGGGCCCAAAACTACACTCTAACACTGACGTGGCCACCCTTTTGAAGTCCTAGAATGTGCTTCCAACACTACTGTTGAGTTCCTCTGGTCACCTCATCTGACCAATCGGTCATGAAAGGCTCACACCGCTCGGTCAACAAAGCTCAACAGGCTCAGGAACTGGTGTGGTACACTCTTCACAAGGATAGTGATTTCTCTTGACACACTCTTTTGACTACTCTTGAAACCAAGTTTCATGGGTTTGATAACATAAAGGAATAGTATCAAGATGATAGTGATTTCTCTTCTTTATTTGAACAATGTAGTCATGGACCACACAAGGATTTTTTTCCTTTCAAATGGCTTTCTTTTCAAGAATAAATGCCTTTGTGTGCCCCAGAGTTCATTGCGTCTTCTCTTAATTAAAGAAGCACATGAGGGAGGATTGATGGGGCATTTTGGGATTGCAAAAACATTAACTATTGTTTATGAGCATTTCTATTGGCCTTATATGCATAAACATGTAGCTAAGTTTTGTAACCAATGCATTCCATGTAAGCATGCTAAATCCACCACCCACCCTCATGGCTTGTATACTCCTTTACCCGTGCCTAGTAGTCCTTGGGTTGACATCTCTATGGATTTTGTTTTGGGTTTACCTAGGACACAACGAGGGATGGCTTCTATAGTTGTGGTAGTGGACCATTTTTCAAAGATGGCACACTTTATTCCCTGCCACAAAGTAGATGCTTGTGTCCATATTGCTAATTTATTCTTTAGAGAGTTGATGCGTTTGCATGGTTTACCTAAGATAATAGTTTCTGATAGAGATTCCAAGTTCCTTAGTCATTTCTGGCGATCTTTGTGGAACAAGTTGGGTACTAAACTTCTTTTCTCTACCACTTGTCATCCACAAACTGATGGTTAGACTAAGGTGACTAATAAAACTTTGGGTCAATTGTTGAGATGTTGTCTTGAGGGCAATCCACGCCAGTGGGAAGAGTTGCTACCCCATATTGAGTTCGCATATAATAAGGTTGTCAACTCTACCTCCACTCATTCTTCTTTTCACATTGTTTATGGTTTCAACCCCCTCACTCCATTGGATCTTCTTCCCCTTCTTGATTTTGAGTCCATGTGTTTAGATGGTGTGTCCAAAGCGCAGTTGATTAAGGATTTGCATAATAGAGTCAAGACGCACATTGAACACACCAATCAAAAGCATGCATCTAGTGTCAATAAGCATAGGAAAAAGGTCACTTTCTCTCCTAGTGATTGGGTTTGGATTCATTTGCGAAAGGATAGATTTCCTTCACAAAGGAAATCCAAACTCGATCCTAGAGGCGATGGTCCTTTTCAAGTCCTACGCAAAATAAATGATAATGCATGAGATTGATTTGCTTAACACTTATAATGTACATCCTACTTCTGTAATTAGCCAAGGATATATCCTTCGGTAAGGCCGTCAGTATATTCGTAGCAGTTTGCAGTATACATGTTCTTTATTAAACAACTCAAAACAGTAACCCAGATATTCCAACAACAACCAAACATTTACAAATAACTCAAAATACAATCCAACATTCATCCAACAGGGTCAACTCCAATCAATGCAACTCAAAACAATATAAAAAAAATCCAACCAAGCATATATATATATATATATATATATATATATACATACATATATATAAGACTAGATATAAGACTTGTAATTGACTAAAGAAAACAAAACTTGTAATTGACTAAGCAAACCTAAGTTATATAAGACTAGATATAAAATTGTTCTAGGAAGGTGTAGAAGTAATAATAATGTAAGTAATGTTCATAGTCATAAAATCTAATAATCCATATAGTGATCATCTTCATGATTGTCTTCCTGTTCATTGTTTTGAGGCTCTGAAGTTGGCTGGACAGATGGGGGTTGGACTGATGGGGTCTGGACTGGTATGGACTGGACATGTGTGGGTTGAACTTCTCTAGGTTGGGCTGGTGTGGGCTGCGAATGAGAGGCCTGAGGCACTACAGACTCGGGAAGCAATCTCATGACCAGTTCTTTGAAAGTGGTAAGCTCTTGTCTCAATTCATTATATTCTCGGTCACGTGTTTCAAGCCGCTATGTCAGGACAACAACGGTCTCATCAGGACGCTGGGAGGAAGAAGGTTGGTGCTTTAGACCACCACGTCCTACACTGTAATTTGCAGTCAATTGCCCTGCCCCATAAATTCTTCCTCTTTTCTTGCCACCAACAACATCAATCCAACACTGTGACCTAATAAGGTCATCGTCATGATCTGGTTGTTGGGTTGACTGAGGACATGATAAATGTGAGGATCTAACCCGTGAAAAAAATGATGTTTAGCCACACAAAAGTGAGTTCACATTCATGTACAAAGTGTACTCTCCAATCAAATATCTTGCTGAATTGGTCAATCCTATTCAATAATGAAGGACTAAATTATTCTCTATTAATAATAGAGTGCAAAATTTGTTACCCATTGAACAGAGGAAACTCTTTCTACATTTCAGATTCATATAATATGGATCTGTTATACCTATAATCAAGTGTCAAACAACTATAACAGGTAAGGTATATAAAACTCATGGTTGAGTCATTTATGTTTGCCTTCAAACATAACTGGGTATTCTCTTAGATGATTTAAGCAACAACATGTTCACGCAGGTAATTTAAATAATAAACATGTTATATAAAGCAACAACATTATTGGACTATGAAATATAAAGCAACCAATATCAAATGAAGTAGAAGTTTGCATATGAATTTAGCATTAAACAAAAAATTTATAGATGTAGATATTCATTTGAACCTGAAATAGTTTCAGAGTATCATCCAACAGAGTATTTGAAAATATATTTTGAAATGGATAATTTGAGATGTAACTTATAAAAAGTAGAATTTATATTTTGTATTGTGTGGTTTTTAATTTGGAGCTATCTTTTTCAATACATAATTAAAAATATATTTTAAAAGATATATTCTGGAAAAGATATTTAGATTTATTAAATTTTTTTAAAGAAATAAAATAGAATTTATAGATTTTATGAGAGTGCAGGAAGAAAAAAAAAAACAAGAAGAGGTACAATAAGCAATTGCATAAGTGTTGTAACATGAGTTATGAAGCCTTTTGAGCCCAAGTACATTATCCAATTCATCTTTCAGAAAAACTTTTTATATATTAAATAACGTATATTTTTATGTAAAAAATATTTAAATTTTTTTTACAATCCCCTCTTGATTATTCCTCCATATCCCTTGTTAAATCAGTCCTACTATATTTGTTCTTTAGAATGATGTTGTAATTTTCTTAGTTGGGCTCTTTGTCTTCTTTATAATCAATAAAAAAAATATAATTTCATGCTTCTAAAGTTACATTCAATTAGAATATCAATTCATAGTTTGTTGGACAAGAAATGTCCCTCAAACAAATCAATAAAATTTTGTAATGAAATTACGATCCCTTCATCTGACTCATTTATAAAAATAATTTTAGTTATATTCAAATTTAAATATAAGGCAGTTTAAACTTCTAAAGCTTTTTAGAAAAATTAAGGTGTATGAGCTGCTAATTCAAAAAAAGGCAAATCTGACAAGCATAATTAAGGTGTATGAGTTGCTAAATGGCAAGTGTTATGTTAATTAGCCTTGATATCAGAATGTTATCCCTTAGACTTCTTAATTAACATATGTTTTCATGAAAGAAAAAAACTCAACCATTCATGTGCAGAAAACTAATTTTGCTAATCAGTATATGAATTTAATCATCAATCAATGAAACGATCATATGTAGTAGTCAAAGAGATTAAGGCAATTTAAGAAATTAGCTTCTCATCCTCTTTTTGTACAAGATACTATTCATTCCACATGGTAAGTAGAATTTGCTATCAAAATGTGTATTATGTAAGAGTGTATATACCTCTCTTTCTAGTTCCTGTCTCTTTTGTCGCCCAGTAATTTTCTTTTTCTTCTACAAACAAGAACAAAACCGGGAAAACTGTTTTAGAACAACGTAGGCATATTTTTCTTACATGAAATTCTGAATGCAAACAAGTGCATTGCTTTATACAAAAGAATCATAACCAAAGTAGAGAGAGAGAAATACACATAAAACAAACCAATCACATATGTCTTCATCTTCAACACTTAGAGTCCATTCAATTTATGGATTCTTTGAATACATTTCTAACCTACTATTTTCCTAATAATCTCGAGGTTTCTCGTGTTCTGACATGGTAAGATATGACACTGACAACATTAGAGACCAAACATCTAATTGATCAACATGTAAATGGTAATCCAAGTAAAAACTTCTTAAAAGATACAATTGTGAGGCATCAATCAAATAACCATCCTCCACAAAATAGGATAAGACTTCATAATAGAGGTGGTTGGTGTAGTAGATCCATGCAAAAGCAAATCAATACATGAACAATTATCCTATGAGAAATGGGAATGATTATGTTTTTGAATTGGAAAGTATACATGCTCTAATGAACATTACTAAACCAGACAAAACAAACACACCCCAATTCATCTCTATTTCATATAGGACTTATTACTTACACTTGCACGCCAGCATACCATCTCATCCAATATACTTCACCAACGACCTCTACTAGCATCTGTGTTCTTTTGTTTTAATAAACAAAAAAAAATGCAAAAGCAGGATAACATGAAAGGAAACAAAACAACTTTGAACATAAAACATGTAATGCATGTCAATCTATATGTACATCTAACAAAGACACTCCCTAAGAAGACCATTAGAAAAACACCACAAAGAAGCCAAGTGAACTAGTTAGTCACAAAGGAACTCAAGAGAATATAAAAAAAAATGTGTAAAAATGTCTAGAATTTCTTTTTGACTATATACACCAAATAACCGCAATTTGATAACAATGCTAAAGCCTTAGAAAATCTCTATTGGTTTTGAGTCATCTAAAATTAACAGAGGTGCTTTCATGATCCAGGAGAAAACCCATCAACACCAAACAAGTTATTCCAGAGAAGGGAAACTGTTGACCAGTGCAAAAACAAATGAAAACCATTTTCAGACGCAATCACTAGGAGGCAACTTGAGAGGTTTTCTAAATTTGAAATATATCACTGATATTAATGATGTTTATAATAGCAATGCAAGGAAAAGATTTGACCTTGGAGGGAGCAACTGACTCCCAAATTGGCTTTACCCAAAAAGCCAGAATCAACATACACAGATTATGTGAAAAACTGAAAAGATTGGAAGATAATAAATAAGAGGCACAAAAAAATCAATAATAAAAAGCTTCTAACCTATTCATGCAACTGGAGAACACACAGACAGAGTATGGATGATGATCACATAATGCTCCTATGTTGAATGTCACATAATGCTACTTTTTTCTTGAGGTTTGAGACAGTAATCATAAATTCCACTCAGTTTATTCCAGAAATGGGGGAAAAAGACGAAGAAGGATGGGAACACTTACCACTAGCCGCAAACGAAGACCGACAAGGATGGGACTCTGATAACTCACATTCATTGAATGAAGAAGGGTTCTAAACGGTTGTAATTGCTTCCAAGGGTATAGGTTCTTTCACTCGAGGAGGGAATGTTTAATTTAATTTCTGACCCCTTTACCAGCGGCCCAAATCCTTCGATAATGACCGCTAACCATATCATTGCCTTTACTGACAGTCATAATCCTTCGCTAATGTTACAGCCAACGCTCCACCGGAAGATCCTTCGGTAAAACAACATTACCGGCGGAACAAAGTCCTTCGGTAAATATCCATCGAAAATTTCATTCTTTCTTGTAGTGTCTCTTAATCTTTAGATTGCTGCATTTTTTTCTATGCCCAGTTTATTGCTTTCTAGGTTCTGTTTTTCACTATTTGTCTTACGGTTTTCTTTCATTTTTGGCTTCTAAAGTGTGTGCTGTCTTGGTTTGGTTCCTTTATTGTGTTGAGGTTGGATTGTACATTTTTCCACTTGCTTTAGCCTTGAATCAGTGCTCCAAAATTGTGACATGGGAGATACATTACTATTTTTGAAAGAAGGGTGTATGTGAGGGAGTGATCTTGCCTTGATTCCATACACACCCATGAGTTTTGAGACAATTTTTGCTGCAGTTTTGAGGGGACCATTACTGTTGTATTAACGTTCATTTTGCTGTTGTTCTAGCAATTTTTTTTTGAGTTTTACTGTTGTTTAATTTTTAAAAAAATGTCTACACGTTCAAGACATTCTTTTTCCAATGGGAGTAGTCACCAAGGAAGTGCTTCTAGTAAATTTGACTTAGTGAAGGCTTTTCAACAAATGCAACATCAACTTGACTTCATTAGCAAGCGCTTGAACCAGGATGCGAAAGCAAAAGGGAAGTGTTAGATGTTAAGTTGTGTGTTTATGTTAATTGGGCTGAGGCCATTCTGTATTTAGGGTTTAACCCTTATCTTACATTATAAATAAACTACCCTATGTGTATGCTAAACACATAAGGGAGATTTCTCCTAATCTTCTCTACTATTTCATATGGTATCTAGAGCTTAGGTTTTGTTCCAGCCAGTTCCACAGTCTCCGATACCCATCGCCGCCGCAGTCGTCGTCGTCGCCACCACCGAAGTTTGAGAATCGACCGATGACCATACCATCCGGATCTTCTCGGTCGGGCGACCACCGTGGTGCAAAGATCGCGGTGAACGAACCATCCACGCGCCACTGCAAAAGTCACCAGATCCGCCGCTTCCCGCCGCACGTGCTGACGCGTCGCCGACGAGATCCACCGCTGACCAGGACCGTCGTGATCGTCTCCTCGTCCTCTTTCTAGATCTGTTGTCGTTGCATCAATCGAAGCACTTTGGATTTTTAGATTTTCTTCCTCTCCATGGCTGCCCAACATGATGATCAGAGTCGGTCTTGCCAGCCAGGTAAAGGACGTCCAAAATGTGACCACTGTGGTAAGATAGGCCATAAAATTGATAGATGTTATGCGCTTCATGGACGTCCTCCTCGACCTATAGCAATGGCTAATTCTGATCCACCTCCCCGATCACCGTCTGCAGACTATCCTACTTCATCAAATACCATAAACAACCTTGCACTCTTTCAAGAATTTCTCAGATGGTATGAGAACAGGTAACAAGTCCTCCACTACATCTACTTTTGTTATACGCACAGGTACTCCTTTTGTTGGTCTAACTCACTCTCTCGGATCTTGGGTCCTTGACTCAGGCACCACCGATCATATCACTGTTAACAACTCCTTGTTTTCTTCCTTGTCATGTCTGAATGATTTACCCTCGGTAACAATGGCTGATGGGTCTAGAGTCTCATCTCATGGTATTGGTACTGTTCATATTTTTCCGTCCATATCCATTGATAATGTACTTTATGTCCCTGGGTCTCCTTTTAACTTATTTTCCGTAAGTCATCTAACTCGTTCCCTTAATTGTGTTATTTCATTTACCAAAGATTCTGTTTGGTTGCAGGACCAGAGTTCGAAACACATGATTGGCACAGGATGTGAGTCTGACCTGCCTATTGCCCTCCGTAAAGGTATACGCTCTACCCGTAACCCTTCCCCCCATTATACTGTTCTTAGTTACCACAAATTATCTCCATCCTTTTACACTTGTCTCTCATCCATTTCTTCTGTGTTAATTCCCAAGTCTGTGGGTGATGCCTTAACCCATCCTGGCTGGCGTCAAGCTATGCTGGATGAATTAAGTGCTTTACAGAAAAGTGGAACTTGGGAGCTTGTCCAATTACCATCTGGAAAGTCTGTTGTTGGTTGCAGGTGGGTGTATGCTATCAAGGTTGGCCCTGATGGCACAATTGATCGTCTGAAAGCTCGACTGGTTGCCAAAGGCTACACACA
>NW_025914090.1:15618-25775 GCF_018835915.1 Vigna umbellata
CTGTCTTCCATGAGAGAACCAAGCACATTGAAGTTGATTGTCATTTTATTAGAGAAAAAATCATATCCGGAGATATCAAGACTGAGTTCGTTAACTCAAGCAACCAGTTGGCAGACATATTCACCAAGTCCTTACGAGGACCTAGAATTGACTATCTTTGTAACAAGCTTGGAACATATGATTTATATGCTCCAGCTTGCAGTGGAATGTTAGATGTTAAGTTGTGTGTTTATGTTAATTGGGCTCAGCGCATTCTGTATTTAGGGTTTAATCATTATCTTACATTATAAATAAACTACCCTATGTGTATGCTAAACACATAAGGGAGATTTCTCCTAATCTTCTCTACTATTTCATAAGAAGCAACCTCATGGTCATGATCATGGTTTCCACAAGAAGAAGCAAGAAGATCAAGCTATGGACCAAAGCCTTGCAATGCCAAAGATGAACTTGCCTACTTTCAAAGGAGAAGTCGAGCCTACTATTTTTTTAGATTGGATAGCTAAACTAGATCAGTTTTTTAATTTGTATAGTGTAGATGGACCTTTGCGTGTAAAGTTAGCTACTTTAGCATTAGAGGGATACGCCATGTAGTGGCTAATTAGGATGGACATTAACACTAGGGGCTCACACGCGAGCTCTTGTGGACATTTCTGGGACATGTTGTACCAACGCTTCGTACCTCCATACTACCATAGGGACCTCCTAATTAAGCTCCAACGGCTTACTCAGGGTAGACGAAGTGTGGAGGAGTATGCGCGCGAGCTCGAAGGCTCCTATATCATACTAACACGAATGACACTGACTACACAAAAATAGCACGATTTATTAGCGGTCTCAATAGAAGCATCGAAGATGTTGTGGAGCTCCATGATGATGAGAAATTGGATGTTGTGGTACATAGGGCTATGAATGTCGAAAGACAAATTTTAAGAAAAGAGTCCTATCGCAACAAGTTTTCAAGCTCTTCAAAGGAAAATTCTTACCAGAGCTCATCATCAAAGGACAAAGAAAAGGATGTTTATAGGGAAGTCACTCATAAATCTCGGCCATCATCTACTAACCCCACGCCTTCTTCTAAACCTAAGTCACCTTCGCATTCTAGTAAGATAAAATGTTTTAAGTGCTTAGGACATGGTCACATTGCATCTGCATGCCCAAACAAGCGGGCAATGTGCATTCGAGGAGAAGAGGTTGTCACTGATGACTCTCCTCCTTCTTCACCTTCACACACTTCTCACTCTTCTTCTTCCTCTAGTGAAGATGATTACAAGGTTCCATTTGATGGAGACCTACTAGTTATAACACGTCTATTGGGACAAGTCCACAAAGACTTTGACACAACTCAAAGAGAAAACATTTTTCATACTAGATGTCTTATAGCTAGCAAGGTTTGTTCCACTATCATAGATGGGGGAAATTGTACTAATGTGGCTAGCACTTTTGTAGTGGACAAACTCAAGTTGCCCACTATTGCGCATGCCAAGCCCTACAAGCTTCAATAATTAAGTGAGGAGGGTGAAATCTTGGTCAATAAACAAGTCCATATTTCCTTTTCCATTGGCAAATACCAAGATGAGGTTCTTTGTGATGTTATACCCATGGAACGAACTCACATTCTACTAGGAAGACCATGGCAATTTGATAGAAATGTTCAACATGATGGTCTTGTTAATAGAATGTATTTTACTTACCAAGGGCGCAAGGTCATATTAAAACCTCTCACTCCAAAGGAAATACATGAGGACCACCTCATCATGAAGTCCAAGAGAGGCGAAGAAAAAGAGAAGGTCAAACATAATTGCCTCATCTCTCATAAAGAGGTATTTAAAGTTATTGAAAATAAAGAGCCTATCTTTTGTGTTTTTCCTTCCTAGTGTCTCACATCCACTCCTGTCCTTAGGTCTTCTAAGTTAGATAGTTTGCTAGAGGGGTTCCAAGATGTGTTTCAAGATCCTCCAAAAGGCTTACCACCTCTTAGAGGAATTGAACACCAAATTGATTTTATACCAGGAGCTTCTCTTCCAAACCGTCCCACTTATTGAACAAATCCCATGGCAACCCAAGAAATTCAAAGGCAAGTAGAGGGTTTGTTGTCTAAAGGGGGGTTAGAGATAGCATGAGTCTGTGTGCTATGCCAGTGCTCCTTGTTCCAAAGAAAGATTGTTCATGGCGTATGTGCACCGACTATAGGGCCATCAATAACATCACCATTAAGTATAGGCATCCCATTCCTAGGTTAGATGATTTATTAGATGAGCTTCATGGATCCACCATATTCTCCAAAATTGATCTTAAGAGCGGTTATAATCAAATTCGAATCAAAGAAGGGGATGGATGGGAAACTGCCTTTAAGACCAAATTTGGACTATATGAGTGGCTTGTCATGCCTTTTGGCTTGACTAATGCTCCTAGAGCTTTCATGCGTCTCATGCATCATGTTTTAAGAACTTTCATAGGCAAATATGTAGTGGTCTACTTTGATGACATTCTCATTTATAGTGTATCTTTAGATGACCATTGCATGCATGTTAGGAGTGTTCTTTAAGCCTTAAGGGAGGCATCATTGTTATCTAATTTAGAGAAGTGCATTTTTGGCATGGAGCATGTAGTTTTTCTAGGCTTTATTATTAGCTCCCAAGGAGTTAAAGTCGACTCCTCCAAAATTGATGCTATTAGGGAGTGGCCTATTCCTCAAAACATCAAGGATGTGAGGAGTTTTCATGGCCTAGCTAGTTTTTACCGTCGCTTTGTGCCTAATTTCTCTTCTCTCGCCACTTCTTTAAGTGACATAGTAAAGAAGGATGTAGGTTTTAAGTGGGGGGGGATGAGCAACAAACGAGTTTTCAAGTCCTTAAAGACAAGTTAACTCATGCTACCATTTTAGCCTTACCTGACTTTTCTAAGTCATTTCAAGTTGACTGTGATGCTTTTAATGTAGGCATTGGGGCTGTACTTCTTCAAGAAGGGCATCCTATTGCTTATTTTAGTGAGAAGCTTAAAGGGAGTCACTTAAATTATTCCACCTATGATAAGGAATTATATGCTCTTATTCGTGCTTTGCGAACTTGGCAACATTACTTACTTTCGAAAGAGTTTGTGATCCATAATGATCATGAGATTTTAAAACATTTGAAAAGCCAAGGCAAACTCAATAAGAGACATGCTAAGTGGGTGGACTTCTTAGAACAATTTCCTTATGTTATCAAACACAAGAAGGGTTCTTCTAATATAGTAGTTGATGCACTATTAAGAAGACACACTCTTTTGACTACTCTTGAAACCAAGTTTTTTGGGTTTGATAACATAAAGGAATTGTATCAAGATGATAGTGATTTCTCTTATTTATTTGAACAATGTACTCATGGACCACACAAGGATTTTTTCCTTTCAAATGGCTTTCTTTTCAAGAATAAATGCCTTTGTGTGCCCAAGAGTTCATTGCGTCTTCTCTTAATTAAAGAAGCACATGAGGGAGGATTGATGGGGCACTTTGGGATTGCAAAAACTTTTGATATTCTTCATGAGCATTTCTATTGGCATCATATGCATAAACATGTAGCTAAGTTTTGTAACAAATGCATTCCATGTAGGCATGCTAAATCCACCACCCACCCTCATGGCTTATACACTCCTTTGCCTGTGGCTAGTAGTCTTTGGGTTGACATTTCTATGGATTTTGTTTTGGGTTTACTTGGGACACAGCGAGGGATGGATTCTATCTTTGTGGTAGTGGACCGTTTTTCAAAGATGACACACTTTATTCCCTGCCACAAAGTAGATGATGTTGTCCATTGATAACGGTTGAAAAACTGTTATTTTTATACTTAATTTTGACATTGAAAACAACCTTTATAACTTAGAAACTAGCTTGAAATCATGTTTTTGCTTAAGATGAATTAGATGAAAGAAGTTGAAGTAGTAAGGAGTTGGACTCAGGAAACGAAGTAAAAGTGCACAAAAGAAGAGTCGCATTCACTGCTCAATGCCACTTTTACCGCTGAACGGCGTTCTGAAGTACCGCAGTCACCGCTAAGGGCTAAAACTACAGCTGAGTGCCATTTAGAAGAACCGCACTTACTGCTGACCGCCAAAAGTGCCACTGATCACCTTTTAATTTGGCTTCGGCCTATTTTTTATAATTCTTAATAAAGTATATAAGGGTTTAGTTGACCTAGGGTTAGTATCTTTGGACAGAAAGAGGCGAAATCACACTTTCTTCACCCCTTGGAGGCGGATTTTGGATGCGGAAGCTCCTTTCTTCAAATTCTTGGGTTCTATCTTTCATTCTTTCATTGTTTTTCATCTAGTTTCATCATGTCTATGGTGAGCTAAACCTTCATTGTTGTTGGGGAACCGATGTAATCCTTTAAAACTCTCACTATTGAATTGGTTATATATTTTATTTGCTTTGCTTCATTAATTGTTAGGGTTTTTCTTCTATATTTTATGCATGCTTTGTTTAACTCACTCAATTGCAAGATCATTGCTGTTATCTATATGGACACATATAGGTAAATCTAGAACTAAAGAAATTCTCCCAAGAGCAATATTACCTAGACATAGGGATAGGAGGGTTGGTTGCCTTTAAGCTTCTGTGCGAATGTAATGCATGAATAATTGCTAGGGAGACAAAACATTGTAAACTAGTGATTAGGAGTAGGCTTTCTCCACCAAGACATCGGGTTTAAGGTAAATTAGAAAGTGGCATTAACATTAATGAAGAAAGATGAATTCTTGAATACATGAGAGTGGATAGGATAAATCGGAAACCCCAACAACATCATCATTCCATATTTTACATCAATCTCTTTTGCTTTTTTCAATTCAATTGATCAAACACTTGCATTCATGTTTATTTTCTACAATTCAAACAAAATGATTTTGTTTACAAGTCTAATTTAATCAACAAATGACATAACTGTCTAGGCCGTGAGTCCTTTGGAAAATGATACTTGGGCTTACCATTTTTATTATTACTTGATACGATTCGGTACACTTACCGAGTGATAACAAGTTTTTGGCACCGTTGTCGGGGACTCGTGGTTTAACTATTCTATTTGTGTGATTATTGATTAGCTTTGACTTGTTTTTTTTATCTTTTTATCTTTTTATATTTTTATCTTGTTATCCTTTTGTTTTTATCTTTTTATCTTTCTATCTTTTTGTTTTTATCTTTTTATCTTGTTATCCTTTTAGTTTATCTTTTCTATCTTTTTGTGCTAACAATTGTTTCTAGGGTTTTGTGTTCTTGTGTATGTAGGATACAATTCGGACTAGGAGCAAGAAAATTTCGGAACCTCTTCTTGAAGGATTGGATGAAAGTAGAAGGAGGAGGAGAGTTCAAACATCTAGAGAATTATTTCCTTCTCCAGAGACACTTCTACAACCGTCACCACAAAGATCTAACCAGAGCACTGAAGATATGGCTGGAGAGAACAATGGTAGACGTACTCTGGTGGATTACACCACTGTTGTTGGCCCTCATCATTTTAATAGCATTGCTAGGCCGAGGGTCAATGCTCCAAGCATGGAGGTGAAACCGGCGTTGATACAATTGGTGAAGAGCAACCAATTTAATGGGCTACCACATGAAATTCCATATGTGCATCTAACCACATTCAACGAGATTTGCAACACTGTGAAGATTAATAGTGTCCCGGATGATGCAATAAAGCCTAGTTTGTTTCCTTTCTCATTGTGAGGCAATGCTAAGTTATGGTTGAATTCTTTCCCGGAGGATAGCTTTACTGAATGGGATGGTTTCAAAGCAGTGGGAAGAGTTTCTACCCCATATTGAGTTCGCTTATAATAGGGTTGTCAACTCTACCCCCACTCATTCTTCTTTTCACATTGTTTATGGTTTCAACCCCCTCACTCCATTGGTTCTTCTTCCCCTTCATGATTTTGAGTCCATGTGTTTAGATGGTGTGTCCAAAGCGTAATTCATTAAGGATTTGCATAATAGAGTCAAGACGCGCATTGAGCACATCAATCAAAAACATGCATCTAGTGTCAATAAGCGTAGGAAAAATGTCACTTTCTCTCCTGGTGATTGGGTTATGATTCATTTGCGAAAGGATAGATTTTCTTCACAAAGGAAATCCAAACTCAATCCTAGAGGCGATGGTCCTTTTCAAGTCCTTCGCAAAATAAATGATAATGCATATGAGATTGATTTGCCTAGCACTTATAATGGACATCCTACTTTTAATGTGGCTGATCTTTCTCCTTTTGCAGATTTTCCAGATTCGTGGTTGAATCCTTTCCAACCTGGGGGGATGATTTGATCATAGAGAGGGCAAGTAATGAAGAGAATAAAAGGATGACAAGAAGCATGGCTAAAGGAAATCATTTTACTTCTTGTCTTCTTTACACATTTGTAAAAAAAGTACAATAGGTTTCATGAGCTTGTATTTGCCTCCTTGTTTTCTTTTCGTTAATTCTAGTTGAATAAACACTTATAAACCCTTCTTTTCCTTTTAGCACAAGCAATATGGGACTTCCAATGGCTTGGTGTTAAAAGAAAAGAAGATGAAGTTGATGTCGCAACCAGAATCGCAATGGGACGACGATCCAAAAAAGAAATGGGTTTTGGAAAGAGATTTGGAGTCGCCACCATAGTTTATTCTGGAAAACTACGAAAAAACCATAAAATGGTAAGGCATGGTCTACAAGAACCAGAGTCTAAGTTCGGGAGTCGGTTACGTGTAGCGAAGGTATTAGCACCCTACAATGCTTGCCCTAAGGCAGTACCTTTAACTAAATACGCGAATATGATGTGGTTTTCAAAATGGTTAATTATCCCCTAAAATAAAACTCTAAAAAAATAAAAAATAAAAAGGATTGACCTTGCTCCTACGTATTCTCATTCAGAATGAGAAATCAGGGTTACGTAGTTCTTTTGAAACTGTTTGAGAAGTTTGTTTGGAAATTTTTTGAAAATTTGTTTTGAAATGATTTTGGATTATTTGGAAGGGAACCTGACAAGGACTAGTCTTGCTTCTACGTATCTCCACTTTTGATGGAGAATCAAGGATCACGTAGTTCTGACTGAAAGATTACTTGTTCAAAATGGATGTTTTTAGTTTTTGAAGGTTTTTTCATTTTTGGTATTTTTTATAAAAGAAAGAGAAAATGTTTTTAGCACAAGGACGATGCGAGTAATCACACGTGTGCTTAACCTTTAAAACATAATTTTTGTATTTTTTAAAACAAAGAGAAAAGGTGTTTAGTACAAGGACGATGCGAGCAATCACACATGTACTTGACCTTTAAAATATTTTTTATATTTTTATAAAAAAAGAGAAAAGGTATTTAGCACAAGGACAATCCGAGCGATCACACATCTGCTTAACCTTTAAAATATGTTTTTTTAGGATTGAAGATATTATGTACTAGCACGATGCGAACGATCGCACGAGTACTCATATCATTATTTAATTTTTAAATTTTTATTTGATATTTTTATTTTTTTATTTTGCAATTTTATACTATTAAAATAATATTTCCATGTTTAAAATAGAATAAAATTGCGAAAACAGTAACTATACAGTAAGTTTTAATGTAAAATAAAAAGTTATATTTATCTAAGTATTTAAAATAAAACAGTAACGTAATAATATTCACATAAAGAAAAATAAAATAGAAAATAGAAAATAAATTAAAACTATATTCAATTTAAAAGATATTAAGAGTTAGAAAAATCACTAAACTATTTTTTATATTTTTATAATTTATCCCTTTTTTATACTTTTTCATTTTTTTCTTTTGTTCGATAAACTTTTATTGAATATTTTTCATTACAAAAGTTAATGTATATTGAAGTGTCGTAACTAAAATTAAACATACAAACCCACTGAATAAAAATGAACATAAAATGCAAGCAGTAAAAGAAACCTAATAATCAAGCAAATACCAAAACAAAAGCATGAAAATAAATCAAGCACAAAAACAAACCAATAAGAGTAGGGGTGCAGGGATATAAACCAAGGGTGCGGAATAAAAATGAGGCTCTTTTGGTTCGGGCCCAAAGCCCTTTTTCTCTAGACTTAGAAACCATTAGGGTTTCTTTCTGGATTTTCTTTCTCGCCAAGACCAAGGGAGCAGCCCCAGGTTCCCTCGCCAAACATTCTCCACCACCGATAGCTACCAGCATCGACGTTGGTGACCTCCATAACGTCACCGACCTACACATCGCTCGGAACCTTCGACCAACCTTCATCGATGCTCCTGCTCACATATCATTCTTTCTCCTTCCAAAAGTGCAACCCATGAAGACCAGGGACTATCATCCCTAACTCCGGCGAACTCTACGTTACCGTCGTTACTGCGCCGTTGACGCCGGTGACTGTCTCTACTTCGGCGCCGTCAGCCATGGAGGCCGCCACCGATGCTACCCTCTCACCTTTCCCCTTCGAATGGGGTTCACACTTTCCCAGGTTCACCACCACGAATCGTGACTCCTCGCCGGTGCTGCCGCTCACCGCCGCGACACCGCTACACCACAACATCGTGACCGAGAATGCCTCTGTCTTTGCGTGGAAGTGGCCCTTGGGATTTTTGGGGTGGTTACGGGTGTGTGAATGATGATGGTGTTAGATCACGTGGTGGAGGCAAAGGCTTTTGGTCAGAGGTGAATGATGGATGCTGTTGGAGGTGAGGAATTGGGAGTGAAAGGGAAATGTGGTTGGAGGGTAAAGTGAAACAAGATGTTGAACTGAGTCGTGGTCATGAATGAGTCATGGTTTGATAATGGTAATGGAAGTTCTGTGTGTGAACCGTGTGTTTTTATGTTTTGGGTGTTGAGATGGGTTGGTGTGATGGTGATAGGAACGCGGTAGAGGTTAGGAAGTGAGTGAGTTCTTCTCTATTTTTCAGGTGTTGAAGAAGATGGAAGGGTAAATCCAAGATGAATTGATTATGAGGAGGGTGTTTCATTGTGTGAGCGAATAGAGGAATTGAGAGCAGTGTGAGAGGTGAATGAATGGATGATGAGAGTGAGGGGGTCAAGGTCTAGTGGAGAATCCAAGTGGTTGATGTGGCTTGCGAGGGAGACAAAGGTTGGAGTTTTTATTGCTACCGTGGGTCGAGGCTAGGAAAATGAATGAATGAGGATGTAGGTTCGGGAATGGTGGGTTTCTGTGATGTGCTTGATGGAGGAAATTGGTTTCTCAAAGGTCTCTCTATTGAGTGAGTAGAGAGTGAATCGAAGTTTTGTGAGAGGCGAATCATGGGTTCTGTGAGTTGATGTCCCTTTTTTGTGTACGAGAGAGAGGCTTTTGTTCTTGTGGTTGGGCATGATGAAGGAATGGGTTCTTAGCTTCTGAACCGAATCCTTTTTGAATCTTTCTTTTCCCTTTCACAGGCTAAAGTCAAAGGACTTGAATCTTTCTTTTCCCTTTCACAGGCTAAATATCTGTAACCACTCTACAATCCAGTCATCCTTCCCATGGCTAGAGAAGTTCTTTATATCTTGTGGTAATCCAGCTAGAGGTAGAGTGTGCAAGGATTTTTCATCCCATTAATGGGAGATAACGTAGAGGAAAGGAGTGATTTGAGATAACATAGAGGAAAGGAGTGATTTGAGAAAGCTGACTTTACCTAAATCTTGTTCCATTTTTTTTAAAAGATGGACAAGTAAATTAAAGTAAAGAAAGATTTTTTTTTTTTTAAACGTTGGACAAGTTAATTAAAGTAAAGAAAGATTTTTTTTTTTGTTTTTTAAATGTTGGACAAGTTAATTAAAGTAAAGAAAGATTTTTTTTTGTTTTTTAAACGTAGGACAAGTTAATTAAAGTAAAGAAAGATTAAAATAACAAAATAAAATAGCACTAAATAACAAAAATTAAAAAATAAAATAAAAATAAAATACAAAAGAATAAAAATCTAAAAGATAAAATAAAATATAATATAATATAATAGGTTTAATCCTTTTCGACATCCCTATTTGTGTAGGAATGTCTCATATAGGTCCTCGTTTTCTAAAGTGTGCCAAAATGGTCCTTAATTTTGAAAATTTAAATCAATTGAGACCTTCCCGTTAAGTTGGCTGGACGGCGTTAAAGAAATTGATGCGTGGGTTGCTGAGACGACCAAATGGTACTGACGTGGCACAGTACTGTTGTTGACCTGGCTTATTGGTGAGTTTTTATATT